>WBNH01010073.1:44583-56147 GCA_013401255.1 Urocolius indicus
CCCCGACCCGGCCCACCCCCCGGGCCGCCCCGCGGGGCCAGCGGCGTCGTCAGGCGCCTGGACCCGACCTACGCGGGGGGCGGCAAGGCGGGATACGTCCTTTACGCCGGGGGCCAGCGCTTCCTCCTCGACCTGGAGCGCGACGAGGCGGCGGGGCCGCGGGCCGGCGGGCCGCCGCGCTGCTACTACCGCGGCACGGTGGACGGCAGCCCGCGTTCCCTGGCCGTCTTCAACCTCTGCGGCGGCCTCGACGGCTTCTTCGCCGTGGGCCGCTCCCGCTACACCGTGAGGCCGGCGCGGCGCGGCGCGGGGGCGGCCGGGCCCCGCATCTACGGGGAGGGTCCGGCTCGCACCCGGCACCTCTTCCGCAGGGACGGCTTCAGCTTCCGAACGGTGCCGGCCCGCACCAGCTGCGAGACCCGCGGCGCGGCGGTGGCGGCGGCGGGGGACGAGCGGCGGCGGAGGCGGCGGCGTCGCTCAGTGTCCCGGGCCCGGCAGGTGGAGCTGCTGCTGGTGGCCGACGCGTCCATGGTGGGCAAGTACGGGAAGGGGCTGCAGCACTACCTGCTCACCTTGGCCTCCATCGCCTCCCGGCTCTACGCGCACGCCAGCCTGGAGAACCACGTCCGTCTGGCCGTGGTGAAGGTGGTGGCCCTGGGCGAGAAGGACAAGGGGCTGGAGGTCAACAGGAACGCCGCCGCCACCCTCAAGAACTTCTGCAAGTGGCAGCACCAGCACAATCGCCTGGACGACGACCACGACGAGCACTACGATGCCGCCATCCTTTTCACCCGCGAGGTAGGCGTCATCCCAACCGGTCCCCGCGGATGACGGCTTGGTGGCCCTCAAAAAGATGTGTCCCGGGGTGGACAGGCTGTGGTGAGGGTGAGGCCAGCCCGCTGACCCCCGGCCGCCTGGCCCTGATTTGCCCGACCCTTGCCGCCACTCACGCCTTCAGCCTTTCGGTTGCGTTGCACAATGTCTTGGGCAGCAGCACCCACCACGCGCAGTTGGCAGAGATGGAAGAGGGCTTGACAACCCGACAAATTGCGTTGGAGTTGCATGTGCCCCGTTCCCTGCAAGGTCATCCCCGCTGCAGGAACACGGTCATTCATGCCAGTGCTTGGGGCTCCTGTCGGGGCGGAGAGGTGGTAGTTTGCCTGCTCAGGGGACTCATCTGGAGCTGCCTGACTTATCTCTGCTTGACAGATGACGTTTTTCCATCTTTCCCAGTGAGATGTTTCGCACACTGCCCTGCTTTCTCCCAAGAGGTGGTCCAGGCAAAAAGAGCTGTTAGCGCTCCCTATCTTAAATTGGTCCTCAAACAAACCTGCTAGTGAAAAGGGAGGGAGAACATACGACTTCCTTGTTGTGTGCGTTGAGATGCTATTTCCAGCAAGAATAGCTCCACCGCACTGGAAGCCAGCGGCACTTAGTGGTTCAAGGGCAGGGCATAAATGCAAACCGCAGGTAAACAGAGCTGCAGGAGTTGAGCGGTTTGGGCTGGTGTTAAGGGAACGCGGTCTCTTTCTCATCCTCCATGTGAAAAATGAGTGTCCCGGTCCACTGTGGGTCAGATTCAGCAGATACGATCCATGCAGAGCTGTGCCTTGTTCCCTGCCCGATTGTTAATTAATTGCATTGCCAGAGGTCGTTAAGGGACATTGCTCTAGTAGACATGTGGCTGAGTTTATGCAATGAAGTTCTTCTGTAAGAATATCCCTTCAGTGGTTTGGGTTTGGCGGGATTTTTTTTTTTTTCCCTTCCCCCAAGTATGAAAAAAAATAACTGCATAACTTTCCGTTCGTTTTGAGTTCTCCTGCTTTTCTACATCATAGGAGCCTGCCAAAAAGAATGCTTTGGATGGTTTGTGGAAGGACTTGCTCCAGAAGGGGAAAGGGGGGGGCGGGGGGGCGGAAAAGCGCCTGGCTTGCTTTTATAGCTGTAAATAGTTGAAACATTAGGTTCTGTGTCACTCCAGCATCACTTGTACAGCAGGAGCCTTTTTCAGCAGTTTAAAACCCATCGGTCCAATTTGCAAGCTTGCTTTCTTTCTTTTCTTTTTTTTATTTTTTATCGTTATAATCTGAATGAAAGCAGGCTACCAAGGCTAGGTCAGAATACTCTTGCTTTTTTCCTATAAACATCTTTTCTAGTGGCTTATTAATTAAGCCAGTACCGGAATCCATCACTTTTCATTGAAAGATGCTTTTCTCTGCCAGTATTCCCATTTATTTCCCTGGGATTTATTACAAGCCAGAAACTCCTAAGGTTGGCAGACTGTGACTCTTAACATCAGTTATTAAGTTAATTTGGATTGAGATAGTATGTGGATTTAAAGTGCACTCGCTTTACAGATGCTTATCTGTGTATAATTCTTTGCATGGATGCCTTCCTGCCAGAGTAAGATTGTGCTGCTAATCAGTAATCCACTTTCAAAGACTACTGAGCAATGCATCTTCCATGCATAGAGTTTCTTCTTTGGGATGTAAGCAATGCCTAAACTAATCAAAATGTCACAGCTCATTTGGTCTCCTCCCACCCTTAAGATGCAAATATGGCTTGCACTGTAACTTAGGGATGTAAATGCTTTGCAAGAAAAAAAAAACCAACACAGCTTTCCTTTCTTTTTGGTTTACATTTTAACAGGTTTAACTGTGGGATTAGCTCCTCAGTGCACTTCTGTATAACCTGATCTGCTTTAATGATTTGCTGTGTACACACACACACACACACACACACACACACGTTGTTTGGCATTATATTTCATTATTGGACTCAATAGGAACGAGACTGTAGTTTCTTGCTACATGTGTTCCTGATGTTCTTTGCAGGGAGTTATGTGTGAGTCCACACGCTTTTTGTGTGTTTACACTTGAAATGTCAACACGAATCTATTTGCTCCTCTTGGAATGTAAACACAAAAAGGGTTAAAGGATGAAAAAGCAGTAGAGACGTTTCCCGGAGAAAACAGTCCCACTTTGAACTAAAGAGAGATTTTTTCCAGTTTAGCTTTTCAGAGACAGCGGCAGCAGTTGGCAGGAGGATCCAGCTTTTACAACTATGTTTTGAATGTATGAAGTACGTTGCTTAGCTACTAGACGCCAAGCCATGGCTGCATGTTTTGATGGGCTCTGAATACCGTCATGCTAATTTTTGAACATCCAGATGTCTTCTCCTAAATGGCTTGTTTTTTAGGCATGGGGTAAATGCGTGAGGTACGTCTTCCGTCTTTGTTTACAAACTGAGGCCACCTTGAACTTTGCGTCTCTGGGTCAACAGAATAATATTTGCAAATCATTTGTCGGCTGAATGTGTGTCCTCAGCTGTATGTAACTGTTTATGTGTAGTTAGAATCTAAATTATGCATGCCCGTTGCCATACATGTCTCTGACATAATAATTATCTTCATTCGGGAGTGACATTTACCTGGATGTTATTTTTGACATCCAGGCACTCCGGAAAGATAGTAGCCTTACTTGAGTTCCTTATAAAGGAAGAATCCTGTCAGAATTCAGCACTATTGCTTCCTCGTGTTCTGTTGTCATTACTTGTTTAAAGATAAATTAGTAACCATTGGTAGACTAAGAGTGTGCTGCCAGTTCTCCCTTATTATCTAATTAGTACTAGTAGTTCAAGTTACAGTCATCATCATCATCATTCATAACAGGAAGTACTTTGCACACAAAAAGATTTCTAGAAGGAGATTTACTGATTATGGGTTAAAACATCCAATGACCGTCAGTCATAATCTGTATTTAATTTGATGAGAACTCTGAAGCGATCGTGCTGCAGAGCACAGTAAATAGTAAATAAGAACATGAGTTCAATTTGAGGTGATACAGGCAACATGTTAAAGCTGTTTTTAGACTCTGTATCGATTATTGGTGGTCATAAGGGCCATATAACTGTCCATTAGCTGCTGAAAATCCTATGTTTACTCTGTGACTGCAAGGAAAACTACAGTAATGCGTCTGGTCATTGTTATGACCTGTGTAGGAGATAGTGAAAAGCCTTCAGTGGACACAAGAAATTATCTGTCGCTAAATATTGCAGAAACTTAGTTGTGTTCCACGGGGATTTTTATTTTTTTTTAATTCCAAAAATCCGATAAGGAGAAATACATTTTGCCAGTGGTCTCAGTCTCTTATTTTGGCCCGTGATGGCCAGTATCAAGCCTGACAAAGGTCTGATCTGTCGGAACCGAACAGTGATCATTTTCCAGTAAGTCCTATAAGAGGTCTCCTTAAGGCATCTTGTCCTTAACAACCTTAAGGAATACACAGGTCCCCTGCTGTTTGACTACCTTGTGGTTGAGTCCTTGACGGCAGCTGTAAATTTCTGGGCCACATGCATCCTTAGAGCCTCCTCTGTGGAATATAGTGGTGGAAGGATTCCATCATCTGGTGGCCAGGTGAGTCCTCCACCCCATGTGGCAGTAGAGAAGCGTCTGTGTGGTGGGAAGGAAGAAGAGCTTGTAAAGCCCTCTTTCTCTGGAGATTAGCTCACCTTGTTCTCAGTGGCAGTGAAGTCAACAACAAATTTAGACCCTTTCAGGCTTTTTTTTATTGTGAAGAGTTCTTGAAAGCTGGAAACAGGTTATCTTCAGTCTTCAGGTTTTTATTAGTGCAACAAAATACTTGCTAGTTTATTTGTTACAGTAGAAAACCATATTAGATGTGACTTGCAAACTGTGCTTGAACTCAGGCAGTTCTTTTCTGCGGTCTAGCCTGCTATGCAATTATCCAATCTGTTTCATTAGTGACCCTTAGTTAAATTTCAAGTGAACTATCGAATGCATTTGGACAAAATCCAGTTCTCTTCCTCTCCTTTCCCCCCGATTCTGAATCATGTGAAAATTAAAATAGATATTTCTCACAGTAGATACAGGCAACAAGAGAAAGAAAAAATATTTTCCTAAGTGCTTGTTAGCATCAGCCGTGATAGCACGAGCATGCCTGGCTCTCACAGAAAGTTCATGTTAGAGCCAAAGGACACTGTCCAGCCTTTTTCCGCACAGTAATTATATGGGTCTGTCCATGTGATTTAGTTTTACTGTCGATCTGACAGTACTTTTGACATTTAACAGCAAGTTATGGATTATCTCGGTTCTATAGGTGATAATTTCATCACATGGATCACATGCTTTTGTTGGCTCTAGATCCTTCTTCTATATTGTCATCTTTGCACAATTATTATCCATACTAGTATACCAGGTCACTGTGCCAAAGATAAGAGGAACTCCTGGAAGTGTTCCAGGGCCGGTTGGATGGGGCGTTGAGCTACCTGATCTAGTGGAAGGTGTCCCTGCCCATGGCAAGGGAGTTGGAATTAGATCATCTTTAAGGTTCCTTCCAGCTCTGTAGGGTTTCCCCACAGAGGAACTATAGGTTAGGCAACTTTAATCACACATTTTACCTTGTTCACTGATCACCATTTTCATGACTACAATTTTATATGCTCTTCCCCTTCCCTTGCAGATACTCAAAACTTTTTGTTTGTTTTGTCAACATTTTAGAATAATCTGTGGTCTATATAATGCTGTGTTTTCTTTATGTGCTTTGGGACGAAAAAAAAACGTTTTAGTTAGTATATACATTTGGAGCATTAAAGCTTAATCCAGTTTAGACTTTATTTCTAATAGTTTGTCACAGGGTGTGCTGGGATAATGAGTGCCTAGGGTCCCTGTAAACATGAACATGCCTAAGTATCCAGTCGAGTGAGGAGGTGAGGGACAGGGAACTTCTTGAGAGAGAACAGTGCAGGACCACTGTCAGGAGATTGGGGCATCCCTTTTTTCTGTTGTAGCTAGCAACAGGACAAGGGGTAATGGGATGAAGCTGAAACACAAAAAGTTCCACTTAAAATATAAGAAAAAACTATTTTACCGTGAGAGTGAAGGAGCCCTGGCACAGGCTGCCCAGAGAGGTTGTGGAGTCTNGATGTTTTTTCCTGCAGTGTCCAGTGATAGGACTAGGGGTAATGGACAAAAGCTGGAACACAAAAAGTTCCACCTAAGTCTAAACATCTTGTGAGGGTACGGGCGCCCTGGCACAGGCTGCCCAGGGAGGCTGTGGAGTCTCCTCTGGAGGTTTTGAAAACCCACTGGAATGCATTCCTGTGTGACCTGATCTGGGTGGACCTGGTTGAGCAGAGGTGTTGGATTAGATGATCTTTAGAGGTCCCTTCCAACCCCTACTGTTCTGTGATTCTGTGAGGTGGTTTCAGAAAGCCAGCAAATGTAGCATGCGTGTGCTAAAGTCAGCCCAGCAGGACATCAGCCGTATGTTGAGTTTTCTTAAATTTCACCCTACCTAGAATTCAGAAAAAACAGTTCTGTGCATTTGAGATTGAAACGTCCAAAACTCAATCCTGAATTTAGCATATTAACCTGAAAAGAAGATGACCTAAACTTTTAAGTTAAACTATGGGAGGAAATTACGTGACTTTCATTTTTTGTTAATATGACAGGTATCACCACTCCTGTTTTCCCAGAAAAGTAAGCAGGCATTCGTCTTTGCTCTCAAAATACAGCAATGGGAGGTCAAAACAGTAACCCAGTAAATCTGACGGTAGTCCTTCCTCACTTCAGAACAACGGCCATGCCGTTTCCCAGGTGCTGTAGCCTGCACATCCCCATGAGCAAGACCCCCAAGTGTCTCAGGAAGAGGACTTCTCCCAGCAGTGTTCCTCCAGGGCAGCCTTCCACCGTTTTGGCTTGTAAAGTCTCTCTTTTTGAGTGTCATAAGATCAGCTGAGGAATAAAATAAACGATTCCCTAATTGCTGTGTTCACCAGTTACCCCATATTTTCAATATATCAATATCTTTTCAAATACCAATATGTGGTCTTCTGTCTTAAGTCCTGTGTGTCTCGACTTCAGACATCACGTGCTCCTTTGGGTGATACCCATAATACTATTTGGGTGAACCTTACTTCCCTATGCATGTGCCGTTCTGCATTTCTGTGACATTAATGAACAGCTTTTAGCCCTTTTGCAGAGTGAGGCAGGAGAGGGTGGATGTGTGGGTTCTGAATACCACCCAACCCCACCTTCCTCTCACAGGACTGCGGTGGGAACACTGTTGCAGGAAGTCGGAAAGTCGTATTTAATTCCTTCCTCTGCTTGAGGGATTTTAAGTCTGTATCGCCCACTTCCCTGGAGAGTTCCTTAGCCGGTAGGTTGTAAGCTGTTCCAGGTGTTAAGGAAACTTTCCACCCCTCTAACCAAAGCTATGTCACTGTTTAGCAAGTAATTTAAGATTCATATGGTGAGAAGGAGAGAAATCGTGGCCTGAAGCCGCTGACTGGAGCGCACCACTTAGAACAAGGCAGTCTGGGTTCCCAAAACACGGAGACTGTTTCTGTAATTTACTGAAGGACTGTTCTGTGTAAAATACAGAGGCAGACTGAAGAACTGGGACGAAAAATTAGATCCTTTCATGAAACACCATAGGCACCAGCTGCAGTCAGGGCCAGGGTAACCTTTAGCACATGGGCTGCAAGAGGAGCTTCAACTCCCTGCACACACAGATACGTGCAGACCCTCACTTTAGGCCATAGTCTGGTGCAGACCACAGGACACTCTCCTAAGAAACATGCGTCATCACTAAAAGGAATTTGAAGCTGGATCACCACCTTATTGAGCAAAGACTTTAACTGATGAGTTATTGTAAAGAAATCAAAAAAGCAAGGGAAGAAACACACAGAGATGTGAAAGCTGTTAGCTGAGCTTTAAAAGCAGGAGATGTGCAACTGTGCCTGGTGAAAAGCCTAATCCTGTTGGTTTCTCATACATCTGGTGAAGTCAGTAGGCTTAGCTTCCCTCAGGGGCAAAGATGGAGCAACATTAAGCATCTCAACCCTAATCATACTTTAGTATGAGCAAAGTGCTAGGCTCCTCAGGACCGTAAAACCGAGGCACTTTGGGGCCCGTAAGGTCACAAATTGGAAGCCCTGTGAAGACAAGAGGCTATGTCAGCCAATTTTGTTCTTCTGCCCTTACGTTCCACCAAACTGTTCACAATTTTAAACTACTGTAATGCAAATTGAGGACCAGCCTCTTCATTCCTTCTTTAAAAGTATCAAGAAACACTCTTCCAAGCTTCTGCCGCTATTTGGAGGCAATTACATGAGTGTACAGAGGTGAGTTAGGAATTAGCTTTTTTAATAGATGCCACACATCAGAGCAAAAACTGATTTTAGGTATCATGTGAGTATCTGCTGTCTTAGTGCCTGTTTTTAATAAAAAGAAAAATTTCAAGGGAAATCAAATCTTGCAATGTACTTCTAGACACTTTATTATAAGAGTCTGAGACTGTTTTCCAAGACTGCCCAGGAAAAATAAAATTGGCTACTGACGCTGGTAACAAGTAATCCGTGGCCAATACAGCTACAGGAGATTTAAGTCAAAAGAAATGTTATTATAAAGGTTTAAGTCAGTGGAAGTGTAAACAGAGGTGATTTTTCAATAACATCACGTGAAATTACGCAGCCGCGAAGGACCGTGTAGCTAGAGAATGGTGAACTGACCCAATAGCTTTTTCAGAATGTTTGTCTTTGAAATGCCACTTGATAGGCTTCAATACAGTATATTACAGAATCAGAGAATGTTAGGGGTTGGAAGGGACCTCAAGAGATCATCTAGTCCAACCCCTTGCTAAAGCAGGTTCACCTTGATCAGGTCATATGGGAACATGTCCCAGCAGGTTTTGAAAACCTTGGGAGGAGACTCCACAACTGGCAGCCTGTGCCAGTGCTTCATCACCCTTGTAGAAAAAAAACACTTCTTCCTTACGTTCAAGTGGAACTTCCTGTGTTCCAGCTTGTGTCTGTTACCCCTTGTCCTGTCACTGGACACTACAGAAAAAAAGACTCATCTCATCCTCTCAACACCACTCTTTAGTTATCTATAAGCATTGGTAAGATTCTCCCTCAGTTTTCTCCAAGCCAAGCAGCCCCAGGTCTCTCAGCCTTTCCTTGTCAGAGAGATGTTCCAGTTCCCTGATCATCTTGGTAGCCCTCTGATGGACTCTCTCTAGAAGTTCTCTGTCTCTTTTGAGCTGGGTGAGCTCAGAACTGGACACAGTGGTCCAGATAGGTCCTCACCAGGGCAGAGTAGTGGATGAGGAGAACCTCCCTAGACCTGCTGGCCACACTCTTCTTAATACACTCCAGAATGCCATTGGCCTTCTTGGCCATGAAGACACATGACTGGCTCATGTTTTAATTTGCTTTCCATGAGAATTCCCAGGTCCTTCTCTGCAGAGATGAGATATGCATCACGTGTGCTATGTGATGCTACAAACAGAAATAAGATTCAAATCATGCAGAGGCAAGAAAAATAAAGAATAAATGACACTACAAGTTGGGGTCATAATGGAGCTGAGTCTTCAGTAATCTGCCGAAGTGATTATTGACAGTGTCAGCATTAGCTTAAAAAAAGCATCCTCATGCACTCACAGAGGACTGAAGTCTGCAACAAAAAGCATAAAGCTCAGCACATGGTCACTGTTCAGAGCATAGCCAATGCCTGCCCTGTTCTAGCAGCAGATGGGCAACCCTTAGACATCTCTCATAAATAAGAGCTTCATACAAAGAAGATAACACCAGAAAACATTTCCTGTCCTTGTTTGCAATGTCCTTTACAAGACTCTTTCACCACTTCCCAGCCGGGATTCAGTAGGCAGATGCTGGAGAGGCAGCAAGGATGTAAGTCACAAGGGAGTGTGACTTTATATATCACTGCCCACCGCTTTCTGACCACAGTGTGATCACTGCTCTCTATTCCTTTATGGGGATTGTTGGTTCCACACTGTCTGAGGACAACTGTTTTCCAGCTGCCCATGGGGTATTGGAAGAGCCAGGTAGTTTTCCAGAGAAGCAGTTTTCAGAATAATTAATTTTCTGCTGTGGAATTTCCTAGGAGCAACATTTAACTGATACAAACCTTCAAGAAAATCAGTTTATCCGACTCAAAGTTAAGGTATTTCGTAAAGAAACTGTAAAGCCTGCTTTGTTTTGTCTAGACAACTGTTACGCAAATGAGCAGTGCCTTGGAAGTTACTAACAGGATGCTGAAATGTGTGTGTATGTGTCATAACTCTGGGAAATGACAGAAATGGAGGAGCAGCAGTTTGATGAAGTAACAGGATTTCTGAGGAGGACCCAGTGTGGTGTGATGTCAGTAACACGTAACATATGAAAAATCACAAAACATTGCTATGATCATTTTATGTGTGCATAGCTATGTTTTTTATGTCTAATGAGGGTAGCACAATGCAATCCTGTGCATAGCTTTCAAAATGTTGAGGGTGGGATTACTAACTAGCCAAGAGTTATAAGGGCTGCCTACAGCAGCCGTAACTTTCCATGCTCCACGTGTCCCATCAGAATTAAAAAAAAAATTATGAGATTGTCTGCTTAGAAATATTATATTCATTTAATTATACTCGTGTCATCAAGTCTGGAGAATCCTTTTGAGCTATGGTTGCTGACAGAGCTTCATAGCAATATCACTGGCGTGGCTCCTTCTTGTATGCAAATGGAAATAGTCGTGCACTGATTTATGTGTATGCTGATATAATTGTGCCCACACTGGGATCAGAACCAATATAAGTATCTACATAATAATGACGCTGAAATACAACAAAAGACAAAAGGACACAGAATCTTCATGCGGAGATGAGCTCTGACTTAATGTATTTTTAACTGTTATTGGCACTGTCAACCTGGGAATAATTTAGACCTCTTCCTGTAAGCTGATTTCTGTGTGATTGATGTGCTTTTTGGTACTTGCGTGAGATTTTCAGTTTAAGTGCTTGTGTGCATTCAGTTCAAATAACACTAATATAAAGGGATCTTACTTCCTGTACAGGTTACATTCATTTATTTAGACTAATTATATCACCATGAAAAGGTATTTTTATTGGTACTACGCACAGGCATTTTTTCAGAGTTTTGTTACTCATGCTGCTGTAGGTAAACCCCTTACAGTTACATTTATGTAGAGTTTACTATGTAAAATGTACCCTCAGGCTGGAAGGGACAGATTCAGTAGTGATACCTAAAGGCCTAAATATATATATGAACCCAAGCAAAAGTGATGGGAGTGTAAGTATCTTCCTTGCTGAACATTCCCCGGATATTTGATGCTGTAATAGCACAACCTCACTCCTGGCCTCTTCTGGCATTGGTCCAGAGATACTGAAAATGATAGGAAATTTACTTTCCAAAATAAAACAGGAAGAAAATTGTATTTCTTTAAAAGTAGCTGAAAATGGGCATCCTTACTCCATACCTTACCATAACCCATGCAGAGACAAAAGCAAGTTCTGGGAATCTAATTGGATGTCAATGGTGGGAGCCAGGGGGGTTAGAGAGAACATTGTGTATTATTTGTATTGCTGCAGAATCAATTTTTTTCTTAAACCATGGATTATACCTGTGAAAAACAGGGGAGTTGAAGTGCTTATGAACTTTACTCCTCTCTCCTTGTGAAGCTGTGTTGTTTATTGGTACCGTGGCATTTAAATCTTGACATTAAGTAGCACCAAACGTGCACT
>WBNH01010074.1:6011-111228 GCA_013401255.1 Urocolius indicus
TCAGCCTGAGACTGACAGCTAATTTATGAGCTTTTCAAAAGTGATTTTATAAGATCAGCTTCTACACTTTAGGATATATTCATTTATTAGAGATCAAGTTAAAAAAAAAAAAAAACTCTTTAAAAATATGTTCAAATGCAAAACTTTCACCTTCATGAATATTATGCTGTTAAAGGACTTTCTATGTTGCTATACTTCTGAAGGCAAAACTTTTACTAACAATATGGCAGAATGTCAAACTAAAATCAGAAAATTGCTCTTCTTCCATTTTTCCTAGTGTTTAACACTACCTTCAAAGTTAAGATTGAACCTTTGATGTGGAATTAAATGTAGGATTTTGTGAAGTCTGCATCATTTATCCAACTTTCTGGCAGAACAGGGCCGAATTAATAACAACAACAAAAAAAATCTGCTAGTACACTTGTACAGTGCAATAGAAACAATTGTTCATGTTTCTGTGAACTTTCATGGCTTGTCTAAACAGTTCATCAAGTCTGTCTGTTTTCACTTACAGTAACTAACTAAATTCAACGAAATAAAACATCCTGTAACACAAAACTAACGTTTATAACATTTTTGTCAGTTTTGTTTGCTCACTGCAGCACACATAATAAGTATGTCAAGCAAACAATGAAAACCCAAACAAACAAGACACNGTACTGTTCCTTCAGCCTTGAGACTGACAGCTAATTTATGAGCTTTTCAAAAGTGATTTTATAAGATCAGCTTCTACACTTTAGGATATATTCATTTATTAGAGATCAAGTTAAAAAAAAAAAAAAACTCTTTAAAAATATGTTCAAATGCAAAACTTTCACCTTCATGAATATTATGCTGTTAAAGGACTTTCTATGTTGCTATACTTCTGAAGGCAAAACTTTTACTAACAATATGGCAGAATGTCAAACTAAAATCAGAAAATTGCTCTTCTTCCATTTTTCCTAGTGTTTAACACTACCTTCAAAGTTAAGATTGAACCTTTGATGTGGAATTAAATGTAGGATTTTGTGAAGTCTGCATCATTTATCCAACTTTCTGGCAGAACAGGGCCGAATTAATAACAACAACAAAAAAAATCTGCTAGTACACTTGTACAGTGCAATAGAAACAATTGTTCATGTTTCTGTGAACTTTCATGGCTTGTCTAAACAGTTCATCAAGTCTGTCTGTTTTCACTTACAGTAACTAACTAAATTCAACGAAATAAAACATCCTGTAACACAAAACTAACGTTTATAACATTTTTGTCAGTTTTGTTTGCTCACTGCAGCACACATAATAAGTATGTCAAGCAAACAATGAAAACCCAAACAAACAAGACACTGAAATGAATACAAGAACAAAACAGAAGGAAATTAAAACAGCCAAAAAAGACTTCTGAAAGTACAGCGAAGACTTGCTGACAATATTTTTTCCCTATAGTTGAAATAACAACAACAACTGCTATTTAGATTTAAACAAAAACCTGTTATTTTTCAGAGAAGTGATATTTAGGACTATTTGTCTTATATTATAAGCATTTGTTTTTCCTTCATGCATGGAAGGAGTTTTAATGAGGAAAAGAACTTACTTTGACAGCACTCTAGCTAACAATTTTTCAACAGACAATAATCATTTCTCTAGCTAATGAGATGTAGTCTACATTTGTTCCATTAAAAATTCAATACTATTTGATAATAGCAATGAGATAAACACACACTTTTACCCTATCATTTTACTTCTAGTGGCCTGGAAATGCTACCCAAAAAAAACCACCCCAGAAAATGCCTCCATATTTACTGACATGTAAATTAGTGCAAAAGGAAAGTATTTACACTCATTTTATAGGGAAGCTGATTTACATAGCATTTTAATAAACAGAAAATAATAATTAAAATAAACACCTGCACTCAAAAAAAAAAATCCCTTAAAACCTAAATTTAACGACTTGTTGTTGTATTTTTATATTATACAATAATATACAAATAAACTACCCTCATTCCATAATATGACAATTTTTGTAATATTTTAGCTTAAATGGTAGCTATTCACTTTTAAGATAAAGGTGTAGTATTTTGTATTTAGCATTGATATTTTCAGTGGTAAAATGTTGCAAAAACTTATTCTAGGTAATTATTGTTTGAATTAATATACAAGATTACTCCAAAAGTTGAGGAACAGAGCAAATACCAAAGTAAATTTGACCTATGCTATGTAAATCATTTTTAAGTTCTGTTCTTCAACTAGATAAAATGAAAACTAAAAGAAATTACTGTATTATAAGGAGCTTTGTCACATATATCTTTATTGTATTACTTGAAGTGAACTACATCTAGGTTCAATGGTCTGTTTCAATTTTTTAGAAAAGGCTTTGCACTTATTATTATTTATTTGCTCCGCCTGCCTCTTCTAAACTGTTTCCTATAGGAGAATGAAAGGACATAAAAAAATTGTATAAAATGATCTTTAACTTCCTACTCTGATGAGAGTCATGGAATCGAGTTGGAGGCCTATGGCTAGTGGTCTGCCACAGGGATTGCTTTTGGGGCCGGTCTTGTTCTTCAATGACCTAGATGAGTGGACAGAGTGTACCCTCAGCAAGTTGGCTGATGACACCAAACTGGGAGGACTGGCTGATTCCCCAGAAGACTGGGCTGCCATTCAGCGGTACCTCAACCAGTTTGACAGTTGGGCAGAGAGGAACTTCACGAGGTTCCACAAGGACAAGTGCAGAGCCCTGCATCTGGGAAGGAACAATCCCATGCACCGGTACAGGCTGGAGGTGACCTGCTGGAGAGCATCTCTGCAAAGAGAGACCTGGTTGATGATAAACTAGCCATGAGTCAGCAATGTGCCCTCATGGCCAAGAAGGCCAATGGCATCCTGGCATGCATCAAGAAGAGTGTAGCCACCAGGTAAAGCGAGGTTCTTTTCCCCCTCCCTCTACTCTGCCCTGGTGAGGCTTCATCTCAAGTCTTGTGTCCAGTTCTGGGCTTCCCAGCTTAAGCAGGACAGAGAACTTCTGGAGAGAGTCCAAAATATATTTTACTACAATGTTCTAGATATGGTGTAACATGTACCATTTAATAGTATACATAGAAAAAAAATAATAATACTACAATATTTAATTTCTTGGGGTATTTGAGCACACACAGAAGCAATTTTATTCTGATTCTGTATAACAATCATTCTGGCAAGCTTACAAAGCAGGAGACACCAACAGAGCAGGTGAGAACAGCACTGCATACTTTCCAGGACTTACAACAGAAAGCTCTGTACTCTTTCTAGTCCATAGACCAATTTGTCACTGTTTCACAATGTGGAATTTTTAAGTTTTGTGATATTTAAAGTACTATAAAACACTTCCTGTGTCTACTTTGTGCATATGAATACCTGTTCCCTGAGGTATATGGAGACATGGAAAGCATCTTACTTAATTCTGTCTGTCTCTGGGACACTAACAAAAAACAGAAAAAAACACTAGCACCTTCTTCTTCTGCACACGTATGTGAAAATTCATATTATATTACTATTTCTCCACATTTCTTTAGCAAATAATGTGTTTAAAGCAATTAGAATATTACCTTATTGGACTTGAGGCTGAATCAGGATCTCGTGCCATTACCGTTCCTATTATTGTCCCCAATTCAATATCTTCATGCACCTCAAAAAGGTAAGAAGATCTGCTGAAGATGGGAGGTTCATCTACATCTTCTACAGAGATTTTCACAATAGTTGTATCTTTGAAAGGTCCAAGATAATAGAAGCGTGGATCCACATGGGTGTTCTCAGCTTCTACTTTCAAGGTATAAAGTCGTCTTGTCTCATAGTCTAAAGGCTAAAAATGATAATGGGGATAAAGTTTATTAATGATGTTACAGATTGACAAATGTTGACCTATAAACTGAAGAGGATGCAAGTCTTGTCAGACCTTGCCTTGGATTGGAGGGAATCCCAATACAGTTGAAGTTTTCCACAGCATAGGCTTCGATTTATCTTGTAAGAAGTTTCTATTGTTTTTAAAGGAAATTTATCGTCTTAAATATTGTTTGAGTTATCACAGCATCAATGACAAAAAGATATCCAAATTTACTAAATCTTTAGTGAATTTTAAAGCTGATTTACAGGAATATGGATTTGAAACAATCATACAAGCACTTAAATTACTAGAAATACGGACCTGAAATGCTGACATTTCAGAATAAAGTACTTAATACTAATATTTCTCAAGAAATCTTGGATACTTGAAATAGCCTGAGCATCCTTAGTGTCAAACAAATGTGGCTGGTCTTAAATATCAGAAAAATTTTAAGCTTCTTTTAAGGTGGAAGTGCCAAAGTTCTCCATATCTAGAGAAACACTATTCCTTTTCATTTAATTTAATGAATCCAACATCAGAGATTTTTTTTTTTCCAAAATAGATTTGACATTTTTGTCAGCAGTTCCTTTTTAAAATGGAAGGAGGAAAAGTTCAGGATTATAATTAGAAACCATGTGAGGTAGAAAAGAACCTCTACTTCAGACTTTTCTAACTTTCATGGATGAAAAGAATCAGCTAATTAATGATTTTGAAGAAATAAGCAAGCTGAGAATTTACCTTTCTGACACAAAGACTGCATTAACTCACCCAAAAGTCTCACAGAGATATTAAACTGGTGGTTTTCATTCATCAAAATGGGTGGTAGATGAATTGTGTTTTCTGTCTAACTGCTTTTAAATACAAATAAATGTTCACGTAGGATGCCGGAGTGACAGATTAGAAGTTTAAATGTCTCATTTAAGAGCAGAAAGATGCAGCCACCAAAAGAATTGAGGTTTTTTTCCATTGCTCCAAAGTTATTTTTAAAAAGTAATTGGAGTGGAAAACATCTAATAAGATAATTCAGAAATGCAACACAGTGATGCTATTTAAGCTAGATCTGAGATTACTGATATGCTTATGAAGTGCTGGATGCTCTTGTTAAGAGATGCTGGCTTCAAATCTAGAAGTAAAGAAGCCAAGTTAGTCCGGCATTATTCTAATTAGCTGGCTTAATTTGCCAGAAGGTGTGCCCTGCAGATGCAGTTAGCTTGCTACTGGTATATCCACGTCCAGTTTGGACATCTCTTCAGACTATGCTGCAAAACATGGATATATATAATGTGTGGATTATATTCCAACATATCACCAGTAATGAATAAAAATGTTGCCCAAATATATGAAATAGGGGCAAAGCAATTGTTTTGCCTTTGAAAATTTGTATAGAAATACTCTTTTTAAGAAAAGTCCTGTTGCAACAGGTATTAAACTCAGATTTAGTAACTTAAGGGCTCAGTAAGGAAACACCAACTATTTGTAGTTATTCACTATTGAAAAAAGAGAAACAAAGAAAAACTCGAAGAGTATTTTCATAAATGAACAAACTGAACATATCTTCTTCCTTCCTATTTAATGCTGTTCTCTGTGGTATCCAAATAAGCTACTTATTTATCAATATAAGAAAGCAACCTGAATATAATCAAGTGTGTCAGATTACTAGTGAAAAATGAGAAGACCTTGTTCATTAGCATTTATTGGAGCATTTCTGGAGATACTGTGTTATAATTTATGACTTCTTTGTGCTTAAGCCAGTTATTAAACTGTTTTAATTTTTCTAGATTGCATTGATTTAATACAATAGCAGTCTATGAAAAATCTGAAGCAAAAAAAGAAAGAGGAAGATCTCAAGAGAAGCCTTTGCAAACTCATACGAGAAGGAAAAATATCATACCCCAAACTTTGTTTTCATTCCTTGCTATATATGCTATAATGCTGACTATGAAAGTAAAACAGAGATTAAAAAGGAACACTCATCGATCTTTGCAGAATTTATCTTTTTCTTGGTTACCCTTATCAACATATACAGAAATATATATAAGACTGTTTAATTTGTTATTCTATGACTAAGGAGATTTGTTTTAAAAACTAATATAAACAGTGCTTTATGTTAGATATGCTGTCTGAACTCTTTAAAACATATCTCAAAATGCCAAAGAAAAGGACTGAGATATTTCTGGAAGGCAAACTGTTGAAAAGCAGAAGAATAGCACTTAGGTTATATCTTAAACTTCTGAAAGTGCTCTGACATGCAAGACAGAAGGCAGACATAAACCTAGCTTTGTAAACAGGGACACTATCATTATTCATTACTTCTGTGATGTGTTGGAATTCTCATCTTACAAGATGGAAACAGGAACAAAACAAAGTAGCTTGTGACTCTACTTCCATGAATGTCTTATGTTCCAGCATACACTGGTAACCTAAGTTGATAAGAGTCTCCTAGGTTATGAAAAGCTATGTCTCTCAGAAATGAATGACCTGCATATTGACTACTGAAAAAATAGATTACATGAATAATAAAGAACTCCATCTTTGAAATCACAGGAGATAATTAAAGCTAATTGTCCAGTTTTTACAAACTTCATTGGCAACAATGCTTTAAACCTATGCTGCATCTCAGATATTGCTACCACCTTTGATTTCTGTTTCATCTTAAAATAATATCATTCAGTCACTTTTTTTCCAATGCACATTAGTCGTATAACATTGACATTAAATCAATTTAGTGAATATTGTAAATCGATACCTTTCGCACAGTTATGATGCCTTCTTGTGTGTCCTTCTGGGTCATAATATCAAACATGTCTGTCCCATCGCCATCTATGATTCTGTATTCTACTTCTGCATTTTTTCCAGTGTCTGCATCTGTGGCTTTGACACTGCCAATGGCTGTCCCAACTGGGGAAGACTCGGGAATGCGGAGGTGGATGGTACCTGTCAAAGAGGCAAAGAGTTAACTTAGAAGCCCTGTAAGACATTACACACACACCAAGTAGCACATGTGCAATAACTATTAATATATTTTCATGTGTCTTTTATTCTAGATAACTTTTCACTTCATAGTGGGAGGATGGACAAAGTGTGAGGCAAAGAACTGCAGGGGAAAACTCCACATGTAGGACTAAAAATCAAATCATAAAAAAACCAAAATCACAGAAAAGCAGAATAATAGAAAAATTTGAAAATTACTTCTATTCTTCTATCTCAAAGAATAATCAATCACTTATGTCTGTACTTTTCCTCTGTATGTCATGCCTGAAGCATCAGCTGAAAAGACTGCTCTGTGCTCTTTTCAGATTTCGCTCTACTTTTTATCCTTAATTTCTAAGGTAAATCTTTAGAGATTTGTTTTACATCTATTTTATCATGGGAGCAACAAAAACAAAACTCCCTGAATTCATTGGCCAATTCCAAGCAATTTCAACTTTCAAAATTAGATATTAAGATACAACATTAAATACAATTGAATTAAATCTTAATGCAGTGATAGGTTTTTGAAAATTCATAAGTAGGAGGTGTTCCTCCTCCTTAAATAGGGCTCATGTACATTGCAGTTTTGGATTTGTGCTACTTTCTCTAGCTCAGTTATGTCTCTGAATGCACATAGTATAGTTCACCTGACTGTATGTAGTATCATATAGCTGGTAAAAAAACTATAGGAATAAAACTATCATCTTTCATAAATTCCATAAATTGAAATAAATATCTAAATATCATTTTAGTATTCTGTGTCCTAGTCTTACAGTGAAAACTGTAAATAAGGGTTGAGATCTCTGGTCCCATCTGTCCGAGCATACGGTAGGGAAGACACATGGGACACATGATGCACTATGAAGAGTTCTCACAAGAAGATTTAAAAATGTATGCAGATACAGCTGTTATTCCAAAGATGAAAGTTATCAAAGCTCTACTGAAAAATATTTTATTCTCTGACCTTAATTAAGTGTTCCAAGATTTGCCATTTTGCTTAGAGACTTCCTAAGGCAAACAAATCGAGTTAGAAAGGTAGTTCAGTTAACAGTAACACGAAAGTAGAAGTGGTAAAGGCCAGAAATTGCAGCAGGAAAAAGTTGAACAGGATACCCAGAAGGCAGCACATATATCCCTCTTCACAAATAAAAAGTGAAGAAAAGCCCATAAAAGTGAGCCCATTCACATATAGTTTGTAATTAAATGTTGAACAAAAAAAATATTTAATTTCTTCATATTTACTTAAGCAGCTTTTCATATGACCCTGATGTACAGCAACAGAATGAATGCTTTATGGCTATATACACTCTACCTTCTATTTATATGAATTTATTTTTGCTTAGATATATTTTGATGTTCCAATGGAATGATTTATTTTGTGTTTGCTCTGATATTTTCATTACCTTACTCTAATGCCTAAATCTGTGTACTTTGCTACATTAGTACATAATCTCTGTAATCGCCTAATAGTAAAAAAAAAAGCAGAAGAAAAAATAGCCTCTGCTCCCATTTAGTATTTATTCAGTGCTTTGTAAGACTATAGTGAAAGATGAATTAATATTTATACATTATAATTATTTTTAGGATGTGTCAACTATTTCCCACTTTTTTTCTGGAATATTTCCAAATACATCCCTAAGCTATGCCTTGTGGATGCTGCTTTGACTTCCAGTGTAACAACCAACTCATTAATCTAGTCTACAAAGTGGTAAGAGATCATATCCTGAATGGTTAATAAAGTGGAAAATAATAAAGTGTTAATAAAATGGAAACAGAGAGTGCAAATAACTAGAAACCTTGAATCTGAATTTTATGTATAAATTATCAATCTATAGAAATTTCCACCATAGTATGAGACACTTTGCTGCATTGTTTTTTGTCACTGAAGACATTTAATGCATTAACCAAATATGGGATGCAGTGCAGCTTTAGAGCCTGTATCAGAACAGAAACTACATCAAACTGGAATTATTATTGCAAAACTTTACTGTCAATCCTTTTCCTCTCACTTCTTCCTCAAGGAGGGTAATTTACTGTTTGCACTTACTCCAGTGAGTGATATTATTTCATTTGTCTGCCAGAAGTAAAAATGGGAAGATTAAAGAAAGGAAAAGATTTTCTATATCCTAAGGAGAGTGGAAATCAGCTGGGAGATTAGTCTTGTCACTTGACTCCAGAGAAGCTTCAGTCAGTCATAAAAAATGAAAAAGCAACCTTATTCATGTTTACCCTTCTTCTCATTTATTCTTGAATAGGCACATAATGTAAAGGTAAATATTTTTATAGAGTAACAAAGGGAATAGTCTCACAGGAGACTTGGGCTGCCATAACTCAGATGCACCAAGTTTCAGTCAGATTCATAAATTCAGAAACCACATTTCCATTTATCATTGGTCAACACCATCTCCTTACTTCTGAGAAAATCTGGAAATACTACAACTGAAGCAGAGATCCAATATCTGAGATCTTTGATGGCCTTTCGGTGCAGAACTATCACAACATGTTAAATTTTATCACATTTCCTCAGAAGAACTACTACCTCCATGGTTTTCAGGATATCTTTAAAACAAACAAACAGTCTCAAATATGGTTGCACTGAAATCTAAACAAGAGAGGAAATAATAGCTCTTCTGTTTTGTGTGTGGGTTTTTTGAAAAATAACAAGAGAAAAGGTGTAGAATTTTCCCCAGTTCTAAGTTTCTTGTGGAAGAAGTTGAATCTGCTGTGAAACATTTTATTGAAACATGTAGCTGTAATATCCTGAGTTCTGTGAAAACATAATAAACCTTTGTAATATTTTTCATGGTAATTCATAAATCTGATATGAATATGATTATCTCATGAACTTAATACACATCTGTTTTTTTTATTAATAGAACACAACAAGAATAATTTAACTTAATCAGTATTAATTCTAGTTGTCATATTGAACTCTGTTAAAATCTGGAATCATTACAATGTTTATTTGCATTTTGAAATGAAAGTGTTTTTTTTTTTTAAAGTCAATAGCCATTTTTACTTACATATATCTAAGTAAAGTGATTCAGCTTTAGAACTGTTTTAGTCTTCCTTTCTCGTGAAACATACATTTATGTCTAGAAAAGGGATTATTAGAAAAAAAGCAGAGAGAAGAACAAAACAGCGCCTGCCCTCCTCCCCTCCATGAGACTGAAACTAAAGTTTTCTTAAAAGCAAAAGTGACATCTGCTTTACACTGATATTGATAGAAAAATTGAGAGGTATTTCAGGGGTACTATGTCAGGTCCTCATCTGACTCAGATGTGATGTTGGACTGCCAGCTAAGTCATGAAAAATGGCCTGGAATGTTGATTCCATCATTCTAAGTATTAATTTAACACACTGTTTAAGAAACAAGAGGGAAAAAAAAGAGTATCAACATGAATATTTAATGCTTGTATGCTGTCTTAACTGTTCAAACTATCTTTCCCCTAAAGCTTTGAACATCACACCTCTTTGAACACTCTTCCTCAGTCCAGAGTACTACAGCATTCCTTACCTATATAACATTGTAAGTACCATAATCCTTTATATACAAATGGAAACAAGAAAAACAATAAATAAAGCATATGTGGAAATACAAGTAACATAAAATGACTAATTAAGATTAAACTCTGTCCAGGGCCTGTGTGGAAATGCACAAAGTACATATTTGTTCACGCTTTTTCTATTGCTTTGAAATCACATGCTGATAAACATGTTAGCTAAACATGTATATATTAACTACAATATTAAATTGAACAAAATTATGTCCTGCATTTGTACCATAAAGAGCATGTTAAACTCAGAATCATTTGAAGCTGATTATGGTATTTTGAGCCTGAAGGCTCAAAATCATCAGTAATTACTGGATTCAGTAGTTATACAGAGGAAAAAAATGGGTAGTGAGAATACTCTAAATTTAGAGGATAATGTAAATCCTTTAGCTATTAAGTATGTCCAAACCATCTTGCAAATATTAGAATTTCACTAAATGCAAAAGACTTCAAGTGTATTTAAAATGTTTAACAAGTTTGATATTACATAGTTTAATATTTCCACATTACATAGGGACAAGAATTTATTTTGAGGATACAAAGTCTTGATAGCTGTGTTATCAGAAGTTAAAAAGCATTGTAAAAAGGTTTGATAAAACTAAGCTGTAAAAATATGTAAAATGCCATTTACGTTGGGATTTTTCCAGTTACAGCCTTACAATACCTAAAAAAAAAAAAAAGTACAAATCTGCTTGATTCTCTTCAAGTAATTCTTTTTCCATGTTCTTCATGATTAAATATTTAATCAGATACTACAATTCAAAATTTCTGCGTATCTAGAATTACTGCATGTTTTATTTTCCAGTGGGAGAGCATGTAGGATTTAAGCAAAAGGTAAGGGAGAAGGAAAATATTGCTTTAATGCTCTCATGAGTCCACCTATCACCCACTCTCATAGCACTGGAATGTATTCCAGGTTTGCTGCACTTATATTTGACCATGTAACTATTTTCCTAATAAGCAAATGCTGTAACATTTAATATACTGCTTTAATAATACTGAATAAATCAGTATATAAGCCTTTTGTTCATGTGTGCCCCATAATCTAGATTTACTCTAAATTAAACCAGATTATGACTGCTTAACTCTTTAGTTTGAAGCTTTTACAGTGCAAGGCAGCTATTAAATGCAGCTTACTCTGAGGGAATCGAGGTGGATTGTCGTTGACATCAGTCAAAGTGATGTTCACGGTGGTGGTCCCTGATAATCCACCCATCTGGCCTCCCATATCCTTTGCCTGGATAACTACTTGGTACTGCTCTCTGTTCTCTCTGTTCATGTTTGGCAAAGCAGTCCTGATGATGCCTTAAATAAAGAAAAAAAGAAAACATGAAAATTGTTAATAATGCATTTGTTTTTAATGTGCTGCAATCTCCTGCATCTTTTTCCTATTGTTCTGTGAAATACATTACTATTTTTTGCTAAAATAATAACTTCACGTTTTAAAGTACAAATATCTGTTTATAAGATTTATAGTCTTCAGTACTGGCTAACTGTTTGTTAAACAAACCATAGATCTACATCACAGCTTCATTTCCAGCTGTGGTTTGTTGATCCTGTTTGTATGCCAGGTGCTCACGAAAGCTGCTCTATCATTCCCTGTGCCCTCAGCTTGACAAGGGAGAGAAAATACACTAAAGGCTCATGGGTCAAGAAAAGGACAGGAAGAGACCAATCATTGATTACCATCATGGACAAAACAAACTTGGCTTGGAGAAAGTAGTTTGTTACCAATCAAATCAGAGTAGGAAAATTAAAGCCAAATCTCAAAACACCTTCCCCCCATCTCTCCCTTCTTCCCATTCTGGAATTGTGTGTTGTAGGAGATGGTGAATAGGTGTTAAAGTCAATTCATCACACATTGTCTCTGTCAGGGTGAGAGGAATCCTCAAATTCTTTGTCTGCTCCAGCGTGAAGTGCCTGCCATGGGAGACAGTCCTCCATGAACTTCTCCAACATGAGCCATTTCCAACGGGCTACTGTTCTTCATTAACTGTTCCCGCGTGGGTCCCTTCCACAGGGTCACAGGAACAGACTGCTCCAGCACAGGCCCCCCACAGGGTCAGAAAATCCAGCCTGTGATAAGCTCCTCTCTCTCTACATAGGTCCACAGGTCCTTCCAGGAGCCTACTCCAGCATGGGCTTCCCGTGAGGTCACAGCCTCCTTTGAGCATTCACCTGCTACAGCGAGGGGTCCTCCCCAGGATGCAGATGGATCTCTACTCCCCCAGGGCTTTCATGGCTGCATGAGCAGGGCTACAGAATAAGCTGCAGGAGAATCTCTGCTACAGCACCTGCAGCATCTCCTTCTTCACTGGCCTCAGTGCCTACAGGGCTGTTTTTCTCTCATATTCTCACTCTTCCCTGGCTGTGGTTTCTGTTGCACAGCCTTTTTTCCTTCTTCTGAAATATATTATCCCAGAGGTACTAATACTGTTCAGCTGAGTTCAGCCTTGGCCAGTGGTGGATCTGTCTTGGAACTGTCTATTGGCTTTATCAAACATGGGGGAATCTTCTATCAGCTCCTCACAGAGACCACTCTTGTAGCTCACTCCGCTACCAAAATCTTGCAGTGAAAACAGTATACCAGTTTACATTTCATGCTAAAATGATTCAAGATATTTCTGCACAAGCTTTATGAGTAGAAAGAAAGTATTTTATTAGTGAAAGCCATATCATTGAGAAAAAAAAAAGAAACAGTTTCTGGGACACAGACAGCCTTTATCAGAAGTGTTGTTACGTACTTCCTTAAGCTATCAATAGTATCACTGTAAAGTTACTAATGTTTCATAGTGTCAGCTCTAAGATTTTACTTTTATTAAAAGAATTATGATTATGAGAAAAAAAGTGCGAGAAATATGATTTAATTTCCATTATTTAAAATTAATTTTTCATAAAATCTATATAAATCTAAGATTTTTTTAAAATGAAAGCAAAAGTCTTCAGTTTAAGGTATATGCAAATAGTGACATTTTTCCTAACCTGTTTCTGGCTCGACAGAGAAATAGGGCTGTCCCTGAAGTATGCTGTAGATCACTCTGGCACTGTTTCCATATGAAGGGTCATCAGCATCAGTAGCTGTAACTTGCACCACAGAAGTACCTGAAACATCCAAAGTGAACTTAGTTTCACGTAGTACTAAGTGGAGGTCCAAGAACATGAGTTTCAATTTGAGCAGATCGCAAAGAAAATTTCAGCTAATGGCAACTTGACTTTTGAAATATAGTTATCATCTTATAGTCAACTTCATATACATTCCAACCAATTCTACATAAATTGACTCTAAATCTACATGTGATTAAAATATGATTAGCAAAGGTAAACAATAGCTATGATTGAGCTGAAATCTTGTCTTGACAAAGCCTCAATAATTTCATAATTATTTACATCTTTTCAGAAAACTTATTTGTTTTTATTACAATAAATATCTACCGAGGATCTTCTGAGGATCAGAAGACTTTTAAATCTATTTTTCTTTTTATCTTAATTCTTTCCTTCCACCAGATACTGCCAAATGCTGTGAAATGAAACACCTGTAAGTCCAAGACATTTGGCACAGCTATTTATTCCCTCTCATAATTTGATTACATTACACATTTATTTTAATGTACATAAAGAGGCAAACGGAAGTAAATACTAGGTTTCCTCAGTTTGTTTGGGATTTCACAAGATGACAACAAATCTGCTTTTGACAGTCGATTATTTAATCATGTTGTCGTGGTTCAAACCCAAACAGCAGCAAAGCAGCATGCAGCCTCTTGCTCACTGCCTCCTCCTGTAGGATGGCAGAAACCCTGGCAAGATGAAAAGATAACCAAGGGCTTTGTGGATCAAGAGGAAAGCAGGAATAGCTCACTGCCAATTATGGTTCTGGCCAAAAGAGACTTGACTGCTCGACTTAGGAAAGGAAACAAGAATAGTTTAGTCTACTACCAACTAGAACAGAAAGAAAAGTGAGAGTAGTATGATGACAAAAATACAATCAGCACTTTAGGATCTCCTTTCCCCACCCCTCCCCTTTCCTGGACTCAGCTACTTGTTACCAATATCTCTACCTCTTCCCTGCTCAGTGGGTAGAGAATGGGCATTGTGGTCAATCAGTTTACAGATGGTCTCTGATGTTTTTTCATTCTCAGAGGAGAAGAAACCCTCACATTCTTTCCCTACTCTAACACAAGGTCCCTCCCACAGAATTAAAAAAATCTCTCCAGTATGAGCCCTTCCCAAGGGCTGCAGCTCCTCACAAACTCCTCCAGCATGGATCTTCTCCATGGCAGCAGAATTCTAGTCTACATTCTCCTCCAACGCCATCTCCCACAGACTCATGACTCTTCCAGGTACAGCCACCACCTCTGCCATGGGCTCCTCCATGAGCTGTTGGCAGATCTCAGCTCCACTGTTACCCTCCATGGGTTGCAGGGGCACAGCTGCCATCTCACCATGGGATGCAGGGGGCTCTCTGCTCCAGCACACCTCCTCTCTTACCTCAGATCTGCATGGTCACTTCTTCTCTCTCCTCCCACTCCCTCCATCACCTCCCAGAAAGAACAACCCTTCTCTTCTGGATTCTTCTTCTTAAAATGTGGTTGCAGACGCACCCAAATGGCTTAGCCGCAGAGGTGGGTCTGACTTACAGCCGGGAAAGTTCTGAGCAACTTCTTACAGGAGCAACCATTGCAGCCCCTTCCCCGCTACCAGAAAAGATTCCACATAAAGCCATGGCACATGCAAACAATTGCACCTATATTAATGGAAACAGCACATGCCTAACTGTTGAATCACAGAAGAATTCTCAAAAATGTTCAGTTTTCAACTGTTTCAGAATGGAAATATTTGTTTAACAAATATGTCTTAAAGAAGGCAAATAGGCAAATTCCTGGTCATATTATTACTGATATTAAAATGGAATTCAACATTGATTTAACAGAACAAAGCCTCAAACACAAACTAAAGAATAAACAGAAAATCTTACTGCATAAGTATAATAGGGAAATATTATAAAAATTATGAATACTTCCACTGTCCTTATATTGCTTTAGTGATCATTTAGATTTGGGATGAAACTGAAAATCTGTAGTTCTTTAAAATATAGGAAAGTAGGGGCAGTAGAACCGTCCTAAAAACTCCATTTGTTCCCGATTCACAAATCTCTTCTATCTTCAGCCACACCGAACTCCATCTATAGATATACATCTGTATAACTATTCTTTTTAAAACAGCAGAGGCCTTTTTGTTGAATAGATTTAAGTTCTGAGGAGTACTGCCTTGATTCTGATATGCACTTTTTGGACCATCCTAGTATGTAGCAAACTTCAGTGGTAGAATGTATATTTTCTCCTAAAGTGTATTTGCTCTGAAATTGCAAAGAGGTGTGTGAAGGAAAGATAAGAACAAATTATGTTGGTAACTTAAGTGCTGCTAGTAAAAAAAAAAAGAAAAGCAAAAGAAAAAAAAACAGATCACCAAGTACACCAATAAATTTTGCATTATTCAAGTAAAGTTTACAAATTCTGCATTTTGTATCCATACAAGCAGAGAACAGTCATCATCAAGGCCTCTGTCATAACAGCACAATGTGTTTAACCAGAAAAGTCTACATTGCAAACCCACAAAAAGGGATATTTTGGCTCTATTACATGTAACTGAGCTCTTTCTTTTTTGAACACATGAAGGAGATGTGAAAAATAGTACCTAGCAATAGGTATTAATAGGTCAATTGTATGAGATTTTAATTTCATATTAGAAAAAAAAAGCAAACGAGGGCAGTATATCAGTAAATTAGTTACGTTGTGCACATAAACTATCAAACCATCAGCTTGTTTTGCTTTGCATCAGCTCATGGAAGTCACTGAAGATCAGTGATGCTCAGTACTACAAATGCATTGTTTACTCTGTCTGAAACCTGAACCAGAAATCCCAAGGCACTGAAGATGATCAGTCATGCCGGAGTTTCAAATCTACAGTATGGGTGTGACTTAGTCAGTGCTGCTTGGTCTGGGCCTCGCCATGTATTTTATAAGGGCACAGATTGCTTCTGATGAAGTTGGTAAAGATCTTTGGCATTCAGGATCTAAAGCCTAATCTGAACTCTATAGGAGGTCATAGAGGAGACAGGGATAATATCCTGGAGAATATGGCATTAGCTATGCTACTAATAAGATACATTAATTCTGTGTTTTGCTCCTTGTACAATTGCAAATTTTATGATAAAATAAACTAGAATTATGGACTGATGAGCTAGGCCTAGAAATAAACAGCAATTTGTCAGATTATTGTAGTTCACAGAAGGCATATTTTAACATAATTTTAATTATAATGTTTGAATGAGCCCCCAGAGTATGGTACTATAATAGTAATTAATGTATTTCCCCCTTTTTAATGTGTTCCTTGCAAGCATCTTCAAACACTGTGTAAGTATTAATGACTTTGACCTCTCAATGCATTGCTGATGCAGGCATATTACATAAGAATCACTGAATATAATCAGCTAGGAAAAAGAACCCATAGAATATCCATGGTAGAGATGATTTTGAAACTCTCTCTTTTGTTTCTTTACTCACTATTGAGTTATTTGATATTTAACTACAGAAAGTAAGCTCTCTACTAAATTATCCATACAAATAACAGGTCGAACTAATAGAAATGTTCTGCTCTTTATAGCAGAAAAGAGAGGAAATAATGACACATGTTCACCTCTGAAATAAACTATTTAATGAAGCAGTGTAACAGAGAAGAAGTGGAAGGGGCTGTATATTCAGAGACAATGTCATAAAGGTCTTGGCTACATGGTACTAGCGTAACCTGGAAACAGTAAGATGGAAACAAGCAAATCAGTGGATATTTCCAATTCATTTAAGTTGTCCCTTTTAAAGAAAAACAATGTTGGATATTGTTTGGTTTTTTTTGTTTCTTTTTTCCTTTTTTTGTTCTCCCTCCTTATGGAAGGATTTTTATGCAGAGTGAAATCAAAGTTTGTAAAACCTATAAATGTAACATAATCATTTGAATTTTCAAAATATATCCATGATCTTATAAAAAATTAAGCCAAAAGATGCAAAAGAGTTTGGAAAGAGGATTATTAAAAAAAAAAAAAGTATTTGTTAATAGGAAACAAGAGTGAAGTGAGATAAGATAAATGCTATGGCAGAGAGAACTAAGCATGGAGAATTGCTGGAACAGAACTAATGAAGGAGTGTGCAAAATGCCTAGGGAGAAAGCCAAGCAACAGTAGATCTAAAGGCCATCTGAAGAGAAAGACAAAAAGGTAGCCATAGGTAGAGATGACAGGCTAACTGTGGGACACCCAGCTTGTACTTTGTATGTAAACCCAGGGGATGCTAACATCTTGTAAAGTGTATTTTAATAACTCAAATTCAGAAGTAGAAAAGACCAGCATGATAAATAGTAGAAAAACAGAGCTTAAGATACAGGATGGAATAAGGATAAGGAATGATTAGGATACAACAGATGATCAAAGAAACATCAACAAATAAAAGATGTGATGATTTAAAAAAAAAAAAAAAAAGGAGTCTGAATAACAGAAAGTTCTGAAAGATTGTGTAAAGACACCAATAGGCAAAACCCACAGGTAAAGCTGTATAGAAGAAAATAGACCCATCTGTAGTTTGGAAAACAAAGAGATAGATAGGTGAAGAATATGATACACAGAACTGAAGATTATCATAAAAACTGCAAGAATGTTCTGAGTCATAAACTTTGAAGTTAAGGAAAGGGAAGAAGCAAAAGAAGATAAAATATCTGGTCATCAGTACAAAGATATCAGGAGAACAAGATGTCTTCTAGCACATTGACCCAATTGCAAGATCCTGAAGTTGGTCGATTTATCTCTGGCTTTGCTATGATTAATGAGCAGCAGAAGAAAGATGAACAAAACAAGGACTTTATGGGCATTTGTCAAGACACTGTATTTGATAACAGAAATAGCCACATTCTCAAGTATCCATCTGGTTAAAACCACAGCCTGGGGAAGAAATCAAAACTGATTTTCAGTAAGGCGGAGAGAGAGTAGGGAATCCCACATATAATGTATCCTATCTGTCTGACAGAAGTGTCCCAGGAGAGGCAGCATGTGATCTCCAGTGATCTCTATCTCAAACTCTCAGTGTAGTCCAATGCCATACTCTCTTGACTATTCTGGACCAGACAATGAAAATATTACAATCCTGACAGCATTGTACATATTAGAGAACAATATGACTCCTATTTACTTGCCCCGGGAAGAGCCATAGTAATTAGGGTTTGCAATTTCCATTTCTGGTATCTATGCCTGAGACAATATCATAATTCTGCTTAATGCTTTTAGACACAAAAAAAAGTTGACATGAATACCACAGGAGACAAATTCAATGCAATAGCATAATTACATCTAATACTACATCTAATATCTGCATTTCTTACATCAAGTCTGACACTTTCTTAGCTCATGGCCAACAGTACAGGGCAAGTAGTGATCTACTCACAATACTATAACAAAAAAAAAAAACAAACAAAAAAACAATCCCAAACATCTAGGAAGAGCAAATTAGAGCAATGCAGGTGCTGCTGTAATAACAAAAGTAACTATTTCTCCTTTTTTCATAAATTTCTCATGTAAGTTTCTGTACTAAAAATACTTAAATTATATGATGCCTGAAAAAAAAATTGATATAGATTTGAAATTATTTTATAATTATATAATCTATTATCAGACAAATATATGAAGATCTATTGACATCTAACTTTAAAGTTTCTAAGTAATTCTATTTACCTTGAAAGTTTTATGCAGCTTATTCTTTTAGAATATATCTCCCCTTCTCCATTCAAGCCTTTAGTTTTGAGATTACAGTGTAGATTTGTTTAAATTGGAAAATTAAATTAGTTTTATGAAGAAATGAATCAACTCTGAGGAATATTCTCATGAAATCACATCATCCACTCATGGACCACAGAGGAATATATGTCTCTAGGGATCAGCCGTAAATCTAAAATCCATAAAGCTAAAAGCAAATTCTATCTATCAGGTAGTCAGTAGTCTAACAGATGAATGACCACATTTATAAAATCTAGGTACATGATAGATTGTAACCAAGTTACAATTCTCTAAGTTATGGTCTGTTTTTGAGAGAATGAAGTCTATTCATTTCAGCACAACTATTTGTGCAAGATAAAGTGTCAACACTATAAATATGTCCAAGTTTCTTTGGGAGTTTTACCCATCTGTGCAGCTGTAAAAACATTTTTTTCTTATACTCTTATCTCTTTTCCTTATCATGTTTGTATTTTGTTGCTGTGCAGAAAAATTTGCACTTTCAAAATCTGTATGATCTATGTCGATGTACAGATACACTGGAACCTGGCATCCTGAATATTTTAGAATCATTGAAATAGTGTCAAGTAACATAGAATAGGCATTTATGCCTCAGTATAAAGCACTCACCCACTACTGACATTTCAGGAACACTGGCAGTGTAAATTTCTTCTGGAAAAGTTGGTTCATTGTCATTAATGTCATGGATCTTGATGACAAACTCAGATTCGGGTTCCACCGGTCTTAGAGTTCTTCTGTTAATAGCTTGGGCACGCAGGGTGTAAAAGGCTTTCTCTTCTCTGTCAATTCTCCGAGTAGCATGAATGTCACCTGTTTTCTCATCAATTATAAAAAGAGTACCAGCTCCGTCTCCTGACAAAATGTACTTGAGGGATCCATCTCCCTTGTCCTGGTCAGAATGAAGCTGAAAAGGAGGAAATAGAAGAGCATTTTACTTAGACACAATGACTTAAAAAAAAAAAAAAACAAAAACAAACAACACCCAAAATAATAACTGCATGTTACATCATTCTATGTGCAAAACACGTTTAATACCAACAAAACAAACTTTCAGTTACTATTGACTACCAGTCATGGAGGCGTTTGTTTCCTAATTTAGCTCCAAGAATCTTTTAACTTGACTGTTGTGGTAGATTTTAGTTTTGCAGCACACCTGTTCTTTGCTAAGAAACCTTTGCACCACAATTCTTAAAGAAGATTTTTATGTTAATACTGACCTTTTCGTTTCTTGAAGAGAGCTTATTAAAAATTCACAACCTGCTGTGCTAGTTGTAAATTCACTAAGCAGATAAAGAACATGGCAGATTACATGACAATTAAGGAAAATAGAACAACTGGTTACATTTCATACTATTTTTTTTTTTAAAAAAAGTCTCATATATATTTCTTCTAAATTGGAGAATATTTCATCTTAAGTTGTTATAATTTTCACTTTATCAATTAATGTAAATAGCCTAAAGGAAATAAATTTATGAAGAACTCAGTGCTGATTTAATAATCATTATGTAAGTAATATAAAGTTAACTTCATCTACCAGTGACCTGTAATACTGACTGAACATCCATAACAGTACATCCATAACAAAAGATATGTCTTCATTTATGTTCCTTTGTTCAGTACAGTAATGTGGTTGGCTCATTTGATCTTTTGGATATATTTACCATAATTTCTCTCATCGCCTTGTTGGAAAATCCCTTCCATTGTTGATGATTTAATAATTAACTGAAAGAATCTGTCATTCAGATGTCATTCTTTTCAGTCATTATTTTCACCATAAAATACACCACTTTCTAAATTTTTAAGTTCAGCAAAAGGTTTTTTTTTAAATTACACGAAAAAATATCAGAATGTTCCAATATCCTTAAGACTGAACTAAGATTTATTTTTCTTTTAAAAGTAGTTGTTCGAACTCGTATTAACAACATCATTTAGAACTGCAGGAAGATCATACTTAGCTATAAGAAGGGATTTTGTTAATAAATTAAACTTACATTTTAGATCATGAAAAACCATTACAGTCATAGCTTAGTATATATATATTTCCCTTGGTATGCCTTGTCTATGGTGCCCTCATGTTGTCTTCCATATCGTGCATTTTTAAGGCAGTATCAGAGGTAGAATAGTCAACTATTGATGTTTGGAGTGTGGTTTGCCTTGCCTTTTGTGCTAAAACCATAGACAAAATCTTCACCTTGTGGTGACTGAAGTAGTTGAGATGAGCTGAAGTCAAACAGTAAACTTTTCTGCCATTAAACATTTTCAAACACTGAAATTTTCCCACACACAGAACAGAAGAATGTCATGTGGCAACTTGGATCAAAACCTTTATGATAGAAATTTAGAAAACTATAACTGTTCTGAACTTTGATTTTCTATATAAAAGGTTGTTTGGTTTGTTTTTTTTTTTTTCAATTTTCTTTCCATTCAGAAATAAACCTGTAGAAACACTGTAAAAAATTATTAAAGAACGACAAACTTTGCTTACATTACATATGTGTATATTTACAAAATACACATTTTCTTACCTTTTCTGTAATAAAGAAGTAGGAAGCAGACATGAGTAAGAAAGTATATGTTAAGAGAAATCTTTTGCAAATAAATGCTCTTTTTCCTTCTATTTCTCATGTCACCTTCAAACTGAAGGTTTCAAGACATTCCTAGTCCTCTTCTGAGGAATGAATTTTTACTGTTAATTGTAATCCCTCATACTTTTCTCTTGATGGCCCATTAAAGTTGTGACTTTTCACCTTTCTAAGTAACATTCTTTTTAATGGACTGGACAGTATCTTACAGGCTGAGGCCCATTTTATAGCATCATTTAGTCCTCAAAAACCTTTGCATTTTTTTTCTCCAGGTCTTCCTAGGTTATCATCTTAACTTCAAAAATGTTTTGGTTACAAGAACTCACTGGCAGTCTGTGACCACTAGATGCAATATTTTCCACAGCAGACTGATCAAAAGCAATCATGGGAGGCTGCTCTTAGACATGTGTGTCAAATATAAAACAAAGCCGCATTTGAGCAAGAAATATTTTGGGCAAGAACACTCTTAAAATAGGTATATTGACATTTTACCATACTCTTTCTTTCCAAAGTCCGATTTGTAATTGCAAATTCTTAAAAAAGTCAATTATAGTATATTGAGGCTGCAGTGATCATTCTTTAACTCAGAATCCAGTTAACAGAGTCTAGAAAAATCCATTCTAGTAAACTCTATCTCCAGAATAGCATAGCCTCATGCAAACAGTTCCCAAGAATACTATCTGCCTAAATTTAACTCACAAATCATGCATGGAAATTGTTTTGGAGAGAGATATTTAGAAAAAGCACACCAGAAATGTGTGAAATGATTTAGAAATCCCAATAACTGCATTCTGATGCCTGAGAATGTTGCCTGGCACTAGAAACACACATACAGTGAACAGAACTAAATCAGACAACAAAGAAAATGCTTACACTACAATATACGAAGTTTTTTAACTACTATACTTAGATCCAATTCAGGATATATTCTTTAACATACTTGTTAAATATTTAAGGCACTATCAATGTTAATGGTTTCCCATTGTTTCTCCTGTAGCTATGTGTCTATCAGAAATTCTTACAAAGCTGATTCTGAAGTAAAAAATTTTCTTTTCACAAAAAAACTAATCATATCTGCCAAATTCAGATTTTATAGCTTTTTTCCCCACTTAAATTATTCAAAAGACTCAAAAGAAGCTGAATATCAATTTTGAGACATTCACGTAAAAGCTTTTAGGGAGCTGATGGTTGTACTTCAGAAAAACATTTATAAAACAACAGGAATAAACTAATTTTGGATTAATGATCCAATTTAAATTTTAAGTATATACATAAAAATCCACAGTTATTGTAGAAAAACTTTAGAATAATGTTTGTCCTGGGTTTGGNCCTCCTCATCCTGCTGAGTTGGAGAGAAGTGAGTAACTGGGTGGTTTGGTTATTGTTCAGTTAGGGCTAAACCACCACAAAGTTTCAGAAGGTCTTCTTGGGTCATCAGGAAGAAACAAAGCTATAGGCACAGTGAAGAAGGCTTCCAGACATATTAAAGAGGTTCAAATGTGTACTATACATAAGTAAGAAAAAAATGATACCTCTCATTTAATTTTCTTAGCTCTTAATTAAATCCAGATGTTATTAAAGGAATCAAGATGGCTAAAGACCGACCTATGTGATTGAGAGCCTTGAACACTTAGTCTATACCCATCCCTGAAACGCATGAGCAATGTGTCAGTTAGCATTGCCAAGTTTTCTCATTTTACTCTAGTATTAAAAAAGTTCTGCAAAATATTTCTCTTCTACTTTTAGCATAAAGTATTTCCTATAGTTATTTTGGGTGATGGGCATCTGTGATTCATGTCAGCCAAACTGAGAAACGGAGAGACATCTGTTTCATTTAGCAATTTCCTTGCACAAAATGATCAGCTGTGAAGATGTGGTTTTGTTTTCATATCTGTCACTGATATTTTGCAAACTCTTGTTTCAGTGAATTTCTGGCTGTTCTTCCACAGAAATACTTCCCTTCTCAGCTGTCAGTGGTATACGTACTTTACATAACATTTTTCTCACTGTATAGAAAAATCAGAATATCTGCTGAGTTTATTTTAAATAGCCTCGTTTGATCATACAGTAATTACAATTACTGTGAAGGATGATTTTTACATATTTGGTTATGTATCTAAAGTGGTTGAACGAGCTTTTAAATTGAGAAGAATTTCATGTAAATGAATAAAGAAGGTATGGCAAAACAGAAGACAATGTTTAGGGTAATAAAATGAAGTGTTACACGACTATTTTAAAAAGTATGTGAATACGGAGTTACCCATCCAAGACAAAGAGAAGACTAGGTTTTATAATGTGGATTTCTTTTTTTCTTTAATTACAATAAAACTAGAGTTAATTAGTATATATTGCTTTGTTCTTATGGTAAATGCAACCATAAGTCACATGAGTTAATGAGAAGATGCCACAATCAAATTCGCTCAGTATCTTTTTAGATCTGTAAAAAAAAAATATTTGCAAGACATACTTCAGAAGTCTTTAGAGTCACAACATAATATTTATGCTTTAAAAAAAAAAAACTTGAAAATTACAACTTGGGAATTCTATGCTGATTGACTTTCAATGATTCAAATAAAATCTGACAATTGAAGGAGTGTGGGTTTTCTCCCACTGCCCCCACCGACCTTGTGAATTCTAACCAGGTCTGAAATCTCCTAATTACATATAAATGTAGTGGACTCATTTGTAATAGCACACAAAGTGTGAATTCTATCTATTTTCACCAAAAAGCCAGAATATACTATTGTGAAAAATAAGGAGCAGATTAGTTTAGTCAGATCCATTTTAACATACAAACTACTTCTGGAATTTGAAGTGATTTATGACAATGCTAGATAAAGACTTTAATGTTTGTCACACCTATTTGTATCTGAATTTCAGTTTCAGAAGTCCATCTGTGAATTTTTAGTGATTAGTATTCAGATAACTAGAGACCAGAATATAACTGTATTAACAAACCAGCCTTTAGTTTGAATCATTACTGTAGACATCAATCTACTTTAAGTTTGGGGGGTGGGGGTGTATCTTAATTTAATATGCTATAATGTATAAGATATTTTAGATAGTCTAGAAAGCAAAAAGTATCTTAGTATTAGATAGTCTAAAAATACGTGGAGACTTTATAATATTCTTCCAGTATTTAAAGGGTCATAAATGAAAGTAGGAGATGAACTTTTTACAAGGACACACAGTGACAGTATTAGGGGTAAATGGCTCCAAACTGAAAGAGGGATGATTCCAATTAGATGTGAGGAAGAAGTTACTTACTATAAGGGTGGTGAGTCTCTAGAATAGGTTCCCTAAAGAGGTTGTGGATGCCCCATCCTTGCAAGTGTTCTCAGGCTGACCAGGGTTTTGAAGAACTTGATATTTATCAAATGACAGACTATTCCAATATTACAACACATCTAAGTATGTATTTACTCTTCTACTTTACAATAGTCATTTTTATCTGTACAGGCTAGAAAAATGTTTTCTCTACTTTCTCCTGCAATATATTTGTCAATACTTCAATATAATCCAAATATTACAGTAACAATGAGTTCTCAGTATTTTTTAAAATTGATATTTTTAGATATTATTCAAATAATTTCTCCTTATTCTGAAGAAAAAAAAAAATCAGGGCAAATTGTAACCTACTAGCTCTTTTCTAACTGATTAGATTAGCCATCTGGTGACAAAATGCACCTGTGAGAGCATTTACAATTTCACACTAAGTTTTCTAGAGGACACATATTACTAACACCTTCAAAGGCAATAGTCTCTCTAACACAATCACAACAGTGGGCATATTTGACCTGAAATCAGCAGAGAAGAATTGATATCAAATTCCCAAAACAAGTGTATTTATTTTAAGCATCATGAACTGAACTATGAAGTGATGCATTTGTTTAAATTAGCTGCAAACAATTTTCAGACTACCTCATGTCCTGTGCAGTATTCTTTTAGTTGTCAGATTTAGCTGTAATGGCTCTGAGACAGTTTTTACTCACCAAAGATTCATTTTTTTCAATTTATCCTTAAGGTAACATTTAAAGCAACTCTCTTCAGTGATGCAAGAATTTGCACAGTTTCAGTGCAACATGGCACACATTTTAATTTTCTCAGTTATATTGTAGGTTTACCAGTCCTGTGCTGTTGTGTGTTATTATAAAAAGGAGACAGGTTGAAAGTAAGAAGGCACATTTCAAAAGAGAAATTTTGTAAGACTGGGAAAGATAAAGGGAGAGAAAACTGAAATAGATGCATGACACATCATGCAAGGTGAGGAATACTCTGATATTCTTTTGCTTGCTGAGAAGAAGCAACAAACAGGAATAAAAACTCCAGTTTGCAGTGCATTTTCAGTTTATGTTAGTTTAACTTGATTCATTATTCAAAAGAAAGACAAAAATCATTCTATTGAAAAAGTTTACAGCAATCTCTTGCTGGTCAAGATTTTTGTTTGTTCCTACCAACATTTTTAAATGGTAAGAGATATTAAAATTAATAATATTTTTAAGATTTCTTTAAATGTGAAGCAATGACTATCATAGGATTAGAAATAGTGTTTTCACTGCTCCCTATAGTCTTCATGCCAAGTGATATAATCTGCAAGGTTCTCAATTTTCCTAAACTAATCAGATGACAAAGGCATTTGTTCATCCCTAGATTTGCATCTTTTCCCTTTTATTGTAGCTGATTCTAAAGGAAAGGTTCACTATCTGTATAAGGTAGATGGGCCTGTCACTGACAAAATCTAGGATTTTCACCTGACATGTATCTTTATTTTACAACATGTCATATAAACAGCAGTGAGTCTTGTATAGATGCACTGAATGAACATGCCAATAACCAACCTCTCTCCTTAAGCCAACATCTTTAGATATGTTCAGAGAGCTTGAACAAGAAAGTTTTTGCTTCATCAGACTGTTACAGCTTCCAGTCCAGAAGATAAGCATCAAGCTAACATGAAGTAGAGACTGACTGAATTTCATAAACAAAAAAGTTCTTGCATGAGCCAATGTGCATACTCTCCTCTAATATTAATGTAATACAGTCTGTACATCCAGTAAGGACAGAAACTAGACAACTGTCATTGAAACTTAAGTGCCTTTACTTTCTGACATCTTGGCCTAATATCTCCTGTAGATGACTGGATATGAATAAGTAGAAGAGAAATCTGGTATTAAAGGGAAAAAGAAAAAAACAAAACCAAAACCAAATTCTGACCTATCTGGTGTTGAGGTTACTACTAAAAAAGATGAAAAGAAGAAACACTCTTTGGTACTCCTATTCAGCTAGATGTTGCACAAGCCTATACTTACACAAGTAGTCTCTGTACACATTGTTGGCTCATGTTCAGCCTGCTGTTAAGCAGAACCACCAGGTCCTTTTCTGACAAGGTGCTTTCTAGTTGATTAACCCCCAGCATACGAGTACATGGAGTTGTTCCTACCCAGATGCAAGACTTTGCACTTCACCTTGTTGAACTCCATGAGATTTCTGTCAACCCATTTCTTCAGCGCATTGAGATCCCTCTGAATGGTAGCATGACCTATCAGCCACTCCTCATTTGCTGTCAGAACCAAACATGCTGAGGGTACATCCCTTAGCCTGATCATCCAGGATGTTAAACAGAACTGTACCTCACACAGATCCCTGGGATATACCACTAGCTACTGGCCTCCAACTAGACTTTGCACCACTGATGAGCACCCTCTGGACCAGCTTTCAGTTAACCTTAGTTTTTTTTATTTTGTATTCCTAGAAAGCTTCCCAATTCCTTTGTTTTTTATAACATGTCATTTTCCAAGTAAATACATCAGTGCTACTGAAACCTCTGCCTTTATTATTAAATTGTAAGTGCTGATTAACCCTGTGTAGTTCTTTTCAGTGTTACATCACTTAGTCCTCTATCTATTACAGGTATTTTGCTTGGCTTTACTAGACAACATGCCACTCCTGACACATAGGCAATGGTCTGTCACGTTACTTGACTTAACTAGAGAGATAATTAAGCAATTGGTTTCCTTATCTTCCAACTGTATTATTTACATAGAAGACTCATTATCCTTTTTGAATGACCTAATACATCTAGCTGATTGCTAAAGGTTTTTAAGTCCTTTAAGCTCTTTGGAGCTGGCATTCTCGGTAGCATCACTATGTAAAATTGTGGTTCTATTCCTGCACAGTAATTCTTATGAGTGACAGATATTTTTAAAATACAAAAGGAGAGCTCTGAGAAATTTTGCAGGTAGAAAATTAATATCAATTTACATATGTCACATATCTTTCCTGACTCTCTCCCCTCACAGATGTATTTATCTGCTAATTGGCTATCCTTATTTAGCCTGTCCTGGAGCCCAGATACTCTATTGATCACATTAATTTAGCATTTCACAAGTACCTCCACTTCATTAAAAGTTTCCCTGAATTTAAGCAATCTGTCCTGAAGCACTTCATTACTATATCTCTTTTCTATTTCCTTCCTCAAAATGGATTGTTTCATGATATTTCTTTAAATTCTTATTCTTGAAAATAAATGTTCTATAGAATTCTTTCTTTTTTCTTCCTTGTTTACTTCACCTCTTAGTAGGATTAATCTGAACTTTACATCAAGAGGAAACTTAGTACGTTCATGTCTTCCCATGACTACTTTGAGATATATATGCAGGCAAACTAAAAGGAAAAGCAGCTTTGAAGGAATAAATGCTCAGCAGCAGAGAGAGCCCCCACACTTTTGCCTAAACTAAAATGACCTAAGAAAAGTTAATTCACTATGGTTCTGCATTGCATGTAAAACAATGCTAAATCCAAATGGCAGAGCTGGACCAAAGAAGAAAAGCACAGGGTATCAGTACAAGCAAATATGAAGGAGCAAGAATCTCCTAAAACAAGGAAAAAGGGAACAAAGCAGATAACCTTAATGCTCCATCACAATTAGTTTTTCTTCAATATTTACATATTTTTTGAAGTATCCAGATTTTTTTTCCCCACAGAAAATTCTTGACCAGTGAGATCTTGACTGGCCTGAAAGTTTGGCAGAGAGGAATCTCACAAGGTTCAAACACAATAAAGGCAAATGGAGAGTCCTGCACCTGGGGAGGAGCAACCTGAAGCACCAGTACAGACTGGGGGTGACCTGCTGGGAAGCAGTGCTGCAGAGAGAGACCTGGGAATGCTGGTGGACAGCAAATTAAACGTGAGACAGCAATGCACCCTTATGGTCAAGAAAGCTAATGGTATCATGGAATGCTTCAAGAAGAGTGTGGTCAGCAGGTTGAGGCGTTTAGCAGGGGTTTGGACTAGATGATCTGTGGAAGTCCATTCCAACCCTTACCATTCTGTGATTATGTGGAATTTTGTGTGCCAAATTAGTCAAGTGCAGGCAGCAATCTTTGCATCTACATAGTTTTAAAAAGTACAATATCATGAATGTCCCAGAACATAATGTTCCTTCTTTCAGCTCACATTTTCCACTTAGGTGCTTGTATGCAGTCAGCTGGGACATGCATTTTAGCTTGCCAAGACACCTAATTGTTCAGTAATGCCTAAGTTACGTATGTTCAAATGTCTAAGATACATTGCACCTGCATTTCAGACACCAGAGTGATCTGTGAATTGGATCTTTGAAATGAAAACAAGATAGTTTCTGTTCTCAGGCTTGAAGATTATATGAAATCCTCTATAATTGCACATTTAAAGTTGCTATAGACCAAAATATTGTCAAATTAAAGAACATATTTTTCCCTTGGTTTTCCAGTCATCCTTTAATGGTCTGAAGTAAATAGCTATTAAAAGACTCAGGAAACAGAAAGTAACACTGATGAGTTAGACAACGATGTTTGTTTACTCGTGCAAATAAATTCTACTCTGTCTGCCAGGGACTTCAGATACATTGACTGAATAGCTACTTACTGCCTTAAAATGGAAAGCACTGAAAGATTTGAAAGACCTTGCTATTACAGCCCTTTTTTTGTTTACCTTATCTTTAATTATTTGCAAAGACAAAACCACTCATAAAATATAAGGAAGCAGGAAGACATTTTACATCAACTTTTAACTTCTTAGAACTCACTCCTTTATTGGCGTTTTGTTGCAAGTCACTAATTTTCCTCTCAGTATTGCCCCCAGAATTTACTTTCTATCTATGTATATAGGATATTTAAAAGATCATCTGTCTCTGATTTAATAATAGTTATTTTAAAAAATTGAGGGGAGTGGGGAGGAAGCCCCTAAAGCATGAGCCTTTGAATGCTATTGGAACTGTTGGCTATTTATGCCTTTATCATTTCAGACAAGGTGTAGGTCAAACATTTCTAAAGCTCTGCTTTCTATTATGCTTTTAATTCCTCAAATGAATGAATGTACTGTGATGAAGTGGATACTGCTTTTCCTGAGTTATGGTTTTGAATATAAATGTTTTCAGTTTTATTAGTTCTTTCATTTTTGAAATATCTCTTTTTGTGACAAGCTGATACAATTTTTAAATTGAAAGAGAGATTGAAATGAAAAGAACTGGAAAGCTCATCCTAAACATAATCAGGTACAAATTTTGAGTTTGGAAACGACCCAAGAGAAATAAAACTCTTGTCCATGAAGGCAGCAAAATGCATTTTACTCGTGATTTACGTAAAATTCACCTGGAAGGATGCCATAACGTAGATTGTCTTGGTGCATCCATGTTATCTTCCTCCCTCTCTCTCTCTCAAGTGTGCTGTATCTCCCGTAATACCTCACTTGACAGTTTGAGCTACCACCATTTGATGAAGCTGCAATGATTTTATGAAACGTGTCTCTTGCAGTGCTTGGTGTTTCTGCTTGGATGAACAGTCCTATTGACTTTACCATTTTAGAGAAAAAGCACAATCCAAAAGTAGTCTGCCTGTTTGGTAGATTTTAAGTAGAGACATTCAACATATCCAGCATTTCTCCTTAGCAGTACAAATGCTGACAATGAACTCACAGAGAAGGGCAAGATTGCCTTGGAACGTATACCAACAACTGCTGAATGCAGCAGGCACTCCTAAAAAAATGACTAAAGCAACAGTAAGCCACTCCAGCCTGTTTGACTGCAAAGCACTGAAGTTTCACTGTGGGTAAAACTTCCTCACCTTGTCCAAGGTTTACTACTCTAAAGAGACATCTGGGGGTGTTCACTTAGGTCTTTCATTTATAATGTCTGGCACATTTGAGCAAAATTACCATCTGGTAATAGAGACACTGCGGATCATCTCCTTAAGCAGTTAGGTTGAGTATGCCCTCAGTATCACTACCCAAATGACTTAACCCCTCTTCCCATGCTACTAGTCCGCACTTTTGAGAAACTCACATTCATAGACATCTGTCTGGGTCTGGGAATCTACAGCCTTTGAACAAATATATCTGGCTTTAGATTCAGGTGTACAAATGTGGCTTCTTTGGTCTTAACTAAAAGACTGGTGGAGACTACAAAGCCTTTGCATCTCTCAACAACCATTAATTCTGTCCTGTGTCAACCAGCAAAAACCAATGTTTTGTAGGTATATATCTAGTACAGTAGCTAACAAAAAATTTGCTATTTATATGCATAAAAACTTGCTGTTCAGACAAGTCAGTTTATTGCCAACAGTACCTGTTGCTGCTGTTTAATGCAGCAAGAAGTCAAACTCCAACATACACTGAGGTTTCCAAAGGAATAGTCTTTTTTCAAACACAAAATACAAATCCTCTACACATTTCAGTTTAAAATAAATGATGAATCTAACCAGTTATAGTGATAAAAACCCTACTAAGCTGCCTTCTAGGAAAGTTTGAGAAACATTTTCATCTCATCACTCACTGAGAATCAATCAGTCTCCAGGATAATCTTACAGAAAGCTTTTAATGCATCTGATGTTATAGAAAAGTAGTCGTTGTACCAATGTGTTTTGAGAAGTCATCATAGCTCCCATGTTCCAGACTACAAGAACAGGTAGAAAAGAACCAATCCTTCAAAAAGAAAGAAATTGAAACATAATTTACTCTGACACTCATGACCTGTGCTGAAATATCTATGAATCCACATATGTGCCCTCAAAAGCAGGCTTTCATACTCTTAACATAAATTGGTGCCTTAAATAACCCTCTTCACAGCCTATGTGTGATTTCTTGTTAAGAAACAAATTTCTAAATGTTGTTGTCCATCAAGTGTCAATTCCATCACATTGCTGTTCCTTCAATGAGATAAGATTTCTGAAGATGTATAGCTGGGAAAAACTTGGGATTTGCATCCAGTAGAGTTACAAAACAAAAAAAAGTCTCAAGTGTAAACTTAAATGACAATCTGTCCTTGCCAGTTGAGTGGTAGAAGTAGCAGATCACGATTTATTTATTCAGTTTGCAGAAGATCTTTACTCTCTTTCCATTTTTCTTTAGTGATCCCTGCCACAAGAATCTACCCTAGCTGAAAATTCAGCCTCAGTATTAACACTACTAAGCAATATGAAGGAATGCTAGCAATACCTCTATAAAAGTATTTAATGACAATGCATACACATTTAACTACAGTACAAGCAACATCTGAAGCTTCCCTTTTTAACATCGTTATGACTGGATGGTAAGCTGTCCTGAACTCCATTCATATTTTTGTACACATTATGCCTGCTGAGGTGTCTAGAAGGAATACTACTTCAGGGATAGCTAACTTTCAGGCTTCATTGAGTTATGGATGTGAGGCTCTCCTTCAGGTATGAATTCTGGGGTATACCATCTACACTATCAATAGAAAGGAAAAGAAAGGCTACAAACCAGTAACTTGTTCTTGAAACTGCTCCACATGTGGGTGTGCTACAAAGACTCCAAGTGCTTTCCTCAGAATCCTGTCTGTGTTGGGGTTCTCAAACTGAGGGGAACTAAGTAAGGTTGACATCTTCTTTACACCATCTAAGATAATGTGTGAGCTTATAAGCATACAATTAGGAATGCTGCCAGGATAATCCTTTCTGGTAAGAGTTCTTATATGGCACACACAAAACTACTTCTAAATTTAAGTGCAAATAGATGATAAATTATCAGTTGAGACAGTAAACACTATTGCAGTGTAACTAGGAACTTCAGTCTCTCAAAGTACTGAAAAATTCACATCATTTGAGCTTTGACGCAATAAAACTACTGTGATGAAAATTACCAGAGAAAGTCACTACCTCAGAAAAGCAAAGTATGAAAGATATCTGCACGAATGAAACAAATGGCAAGATATGGAAAAACAGTAGGGAAAGAACATAAAATTTTAATATAGATGAAAAATTTATATATAGATTTGGCTTTGAATTATTATGAATAAAGGTGATGTTGGTACACAGTAATGATTCTCTTAGATGACAACTATCAGAGAATATTTTTTACATTTAAAAAACATTATTTTCTGGATATACTAGAATTAAATTGAAATTTCTCAGAATATGTTTGAAAATGCATAATACTTAGCAATCACATCACTTTATGTGCAAAATAATATATGAGGCTTGAAATGATGTATTAGCAAAAAAAGAGATAAAAATTGTGATTCATCTTTCCTTATGTTGAGAAAGAACAATGGAGCATACATAGATTTTCTGCAGAGACAAAGACTAGGGGAGGTATTCACCATAATTCTAACTCCAAATATGAATAAAATGGTTTTCCTGAAATGAGGCTTAACAGTCTTGCATTGTTTCTCTGAAATTGAGAAAAATATCCTTTTTTTCTGGGAATTAGTGTCTTCTAGTATATTTTGCAATGATAGCTTGAAGATAAATTGTGTAATACATATATAGTTTTGGTTTCTCACACAGCTTTTTTTTATGCCTTCCAGCTTTTCTAGAATCATAGAGTTATAGATTGGTAGGGATTAGAAGGGACCTTTAGAAATCATCTAGTCCAACCCTCCTGCAGAAGCAGGTCCACCTAGATCAGGTCACACAAGATCATGTCCAGGTGGGTCTTGAAGACCTCCAAGGAAGGAGACTCCACATCCTCCCTGGGCAGCCTCTGCCAGGGCTCCCTCACCTGAACAGTGAAATAGTTGTAATAATTATTTAAGGTTCTGTTTATACAAAATTAACTTGTTTTGACTTCTACCCTCAGGATGCTACATATTACATGAAAGAATGATGACTTTCCTCCTTACTGATAATAATAATCAATAGATATAGGGACTATTTACAACATGTTATTTAAATGGCTATATCATTCAAATGCTAGTGCTAAAATTAGATAGAGCAACAAATGAAAAGTGGAACAAAAAAATTCAGTGTACTCATTCTAAAGCTTACACTCTTACTTAGTATTTCAATTTAATAAATTTTAACAAATGTTTATTTTCTTCTGCCTCCCCACCAATCAAATTCTCAAATCTTTCAAGAAATGTTTTGTAATATATTAATGCCATATACCAGCATATTCTGGGGACCAACTGGCTGGAAAACAAGTTTACAGAGGGACCTTGAGGTCCTTGTGGACAGACAACAAGCTGACCATTAGCCAATAATGTGTTCTTGCAGCAAAGAAGGTCAACAGCACCCTGGGCTCCATTAGGAAATATATCATCAAGAGGGATGATCCTTCCTCTCTGCTCTTCCTCAATAAGACACACTTGAAGTGCCATGCCCAGTCCTGGGCTTGTCAGTAGAAGAGAGATATTAAGCTACTGGAGAGAGCCCAGCAAAAAGCCACTAAGTTGAATAATAGACTGGAACACTTTTTTCATATGAGGAGAGACTGAGATTTTTTAGCCTGGAAAACAGAAGGTGCAGCAGGAGCCTTATTAATGCATATAAAAACTTGATGGTAAGAAGGGAGACAGACCCAGTCTCTTTTCAGTTATGCCCAGTGTCAGAACAAGAAGCAACAGAGAGAAACTACAAAATGGAAAATTCCCTTTAAATATAGGATATGTGGTCAAACACTAGAATAGGTTGCCCAGTGAGATGTGGAGTTTCCATCTCTGGAGATATTTAAAATCTGATTGGACATACCCCTGAGCAAGCTGTAGCTGACCTTGCTTTGAGCAGGGTGGTTGGGCTAGGTGGTCTCCAGGGGTGCCTTCCAACCTCAGCTATTCAGTGGTTCTGTGATTGTCAGTAAGTCAATATTTCTCTGCAGCATTTTACAAGTTCAAAACTATATATGAAAGGAAAATCTGCATTGTAGGAAAGGAAGTTTCTGTGTTTATCACCAACCACTGATGCTAACTTGTACCCATTACTGCTGACACTAACTTCCACTTTCAAGCAAATAACCACTTTGAGTATTGCGAAATTCTATGTTACATATTTTTCAATAAATTGCATAGAAAAATGTAAGCATCAATTGAAAATAATTTCAAGGACAATTCCAGTGTCCTGTATGCTATGCAGTCATATATGCAGTTCTACAGACTTGTATTGTTGTTCACTTCCTAACCACCTCATTTCTATAGCACAGTTGTTAATACATTTTACTCACTGCACTTCACTGAAATTCAGAGAGAGATAAAGAGGAAGAACGTTTTTACTTCAAAATAAGTTGCATTCTTCAAACATAAGTACAGAAAAAGAATGTATTATCTTGTATGAAACATGAAATATTCAAAGAGAAAGAATTGGAAAGTAATTTTGTCATTAATTATAAAATACTGTTTTGATACAGAAGAGAGACTGAGTGGGCTGCTAAAGTGAAAAAAATATTGTTAAAGGTGTTTTCATTTGTTTAACTCAAATATTTCTGAATAACAGTAACTAACAACATTAGTGACTGTAGTAGGCAAAAATATAGATACACATTGCCTGGAAATCAGCTTCTTATGCATCAGAATAAAAGATAGAAGCTAGGTCTCTCTAGGAAAGTAAGTAAGTTTGACAATTACATATAAATCTTAATGAGATACCTACCTTGCCTACATACTGATAATCAGATCCTGTATATTCCTCTAAAAGGAAAAACTGGTTCCACATCCAGCCTCGCTTCTGGCGGTGAATTGTTTTTCCATCATTCCCTGGCATACGTCCTCCAAAGTTTTTGGGTCTGAGATCAGGAGTCCTTCTGAACAACATTTCTGTATGACAGGGATGTTGCAGCCACATCCAGAGCAGTAGAAGTAATAGGACTTGCTGTATTGTCATAGTTCTCCACTGCTGATGCTCTTCGAGCTGGTCAGCAATGGAGTCTTCAGGTTTGTTTTTCTTGACTTGCTTCTTATATCTCTAGTTGATGATGCAATCAAGCAGTTTCCAACAACTCATGTCTGAACTATACATAGTAACCAAATCCTAAAAGTAAACAGAGAAGAGACAATGTAAATTGAAATGCATTCATTCCCTAGCATCCGAGGTCCCTGCTACTGTAACTGCAGATAAAAAAAAACCCAGTTTGACACAGAAAGTAACCTGGTAGGAATATAAATGTTTTCCAGACAGGGAGAATGCTGTGAGTATGTTAGGTAGCTGCTGTCAAAACACTTTCTCAAAGTGCCCTGAGATGATCAACTCTTCCCCCATTAAAACCTTTCCATTTAGTAACTCCTAAGTGTTCTTTATATAGACTGGGGGATTAATATTGCTGAAACTTACACATTAAACACTACTGCCTTGGCTTCAAATGTTTTCCACCCGATTTGATTACAAGAATTCCCGTGTTTTATTAATCTTACTATCAAGAGAACTGAAAAGCTAACACAAAGTAGTTTTAGAAATGAGGAAATGGTAAAACACCAGCTCTCCAGGGTATTTTAAATGGTAAGAGAGAACATCATGTGCATCAGAAGAAATATAACATGACAAGACACAAACTTTTAAATAGAAAAAGTTCTTGAGATGATTTTTCAATATGGAGTGATGCAAACTTATCCTTAAAATGTAAGAAGTATTTAAAAAATGAAGGCCTGTTTTGCCAGTATTCCAAATAACTAATTTTGGAAAATATTGAATTAAATCTTGTGGGAAAAGTCATCACAGAGGGAAGGCAAACCTCCAGTTTTTCCTTTCTTTTAGTTTTCCTTTCTGACAAAACCGTGAGATGTTATTTTAGCAAGACACACTTAGATTCTCTTAATTTTACTTCCATCCCAACATTTCGAAAGTAAATCTTTCTGCTAGTGAGAACATTTGGTGATTTTTTTTTTCTTGGCTCCTCAGGATATTATTAGTTTCCATAAGAAATGGAAAGCTACTGGGTTTTCTTGAAACCAAATATTTGGGGGGTGGGGTGTTCTTTTTTTCACTTTTCACTTTCCTGTTGCAATCAGTATATATATTCCATTATTCACACATTATTATTTGATGCAGAAGCGTTGTTAAATTCCTCTTGGGAGATAATGCTTCAATATTAGGGCTTGATATTGAATTTCCTTCTTGTTAAATTAGGTCAGCAGAATGAAAGATGAAATTTGTTAGAGTTACAAAAGTAGCTAATGCATATGGACTTTGCAACCATAGCTGCTTAATGGATGTATGTACCAGCAAGGTCTTTTCCCTCCTTTGAGACTCCTGCTGGAGTTCAGCTTCTGGGTTTGCATGTGATGAGTTCACTAATAATCTACCTAAAGCACTAACATTTACATTTAAAAGTTACTGAATTAAATACTGAAGCTATTAACTATTTCACCATTAACTGGTAAGTAACAATTTAAAAACAAATGGGTAGTTGTCACTTTCCACAGCTTAAGAACTCAGAGTTTAGAAGAAAACATTTTAATGCAACTCTAACTGTGTTTATGTGATTTCAAAGGTAATTTTTGCAAAATTTAAAAAACATTCTGTTTTGCTTGCTCAGTCATACAACCTTCCCTAATAAATACTAAAACATACTTTATAATATGAGATTTAACAAGTGTATAAGATAAGCTATGAATACCTTTTACCAATAACACTTCTCAGACTTCCATGTACTGGTTACTCCAAGAGGCTAATGTTTTACAGCTGAATGTTATTCCTTTAGGAAATTATTTCCTCTTTTTGTCTGTCTTTCTGCATTACCATAGAGCTGCTTTTGGAAGTCAGTGGAATGAAATTTAAATTTAAAACCACAATATAGATCAAAAGCTTCACTATTATCTTTTTTCTATAATTATTCAAGAAATTTTAGTAAACCTCTCTGTTGTGAAGAACAAATCTGAATAGCAAAAAGTTTACTTGGTGTCATGGTTTGACATGACAGCCTTTTCTGGTAAGGGGGAAGGGGCTGTAAAGATGGCGCCTGTAAGAAGTTGTTTGCAACTCTCCCCAGCTCTGAGCCAGACCCACTTCTGGGGCTGAGCCAATTAGATGCCTCCACGATCACTTTTTAAGAAGAAGCCGGAAGAGGAGGTTGCTTTTCCTCCATCTTTTTCCTGCTTCTTCCTTCTTCTATCCCTTCTTCTTCTTCTGGCTGGTGGTGGTGCAAGGAGTAGGAACAATGAGAGAAACAGCCATGCGGACTCCAAGGCCAGTGATGAAAGAGAGGAGGAGGTGTACCAGAGCAGAGACTCCCCTGCATTCTGTGGAGAGAATTGGAGAAGCTGAGATATTCACCAAGGACTGTGTCCCGAGAGAGGGACCCCGTATCGGTAGAAGAAACTGCAATTGTGATGAAGAATGCATGCCAGAGATATTTACCAAGGACTCTGTCCCGAGAGAGGGAACCCATATCGGCAGAAGCCGCAGCTGCTGGGAGCAACCCATGCCAGAGAAGTTTGCTAAGGACTTTGTGCCGGGGGAGGAACCCCGTGTTGGAGCAGGGGAAGAATGCCAGGAGTCATCCTCTTCTGAGAAGACAGAAGCGGCAGAGCCCATCTGTGAGAGACTGACCACATTCCCCATTCCCTGCCCCCCTGAGCCGCTGAGGGGGGAGGAGGTAGAGATATCGGGAGCAGTGAGCTGGGCCCGGGAAGAAAGGAGGGATGGGGGAGGGAGATCTTAAAGTGCTGGTTGTAATTTTCTCATCATCCTACTCCCTTTTGCTTTTATTCCATTCTGTTTCTTGTAGAATAAACTTTCCTACTTTCCTCTCTAAGTCGAGTACTGGAGTTTGTTTTGACCGGAACCGTAATTGGCAGTAAGCCTTCCCTGTCCTTGCTTTAATCCACAACAACCTTGCTTATCTTTTTACTCCCATTTCGCTGGGCCCTCCACCATCCTAATGAGGGTGGGGGGGAATGGGAGCACCGAGCAAGGGACTGTCGTGGTGCTGCTGTGCTAGGTGGGCCAAACCACGACACTTGGGATAGCTGACATTTATGATTTTTGTTCTATATTTAACCCTGGTCAAACTGCACTGCAAAAAGCTTTTGTAAAGAAAGATATTTATGCAATGCCATTACTGTTTTTGCTGCTTCTATTTCAGTTGGGAGTCACTATTTACATCTCTGATCTTGTCTTTCAGTCCTTTTTTGCTATGCTTGTACGAAAGAAAGATATTTTTGGAATTGAAGATGCTTCATGACAAATTAGGTCAAACCATATTGGACTTTCAATGAGCAGTACAATCTTTAATTTTATTATGATAGAAGACACTGGAGTAGATTTTGGTCTTGTTTTGCTCTTGCTCTGTGGATGTGACACTAACAGAGCTTTTCTTATATACAGCCACAGTGAGAAACTTTTCTTTCTACCTCATTTCTGCAAATCTTTGGTCCTCCCTTAGCCACTAGTATAGAGCTACCACCACAGGCTGCAGACCCTCTTTCAAAGTGGCTACAGCCATTGGCCATGAGACACAATCGCTACCATTTCGTTTTCCTCCTTCAAGCAGGCAACTTGGTAATATGCCTATCTATTTCATTAAAATGCTGGCTTCTGGCTTATGATGTCATAAGTAAAGTTCAAAACTTTGCCTAAGTATTGAAGTAATAGGAACTATTGAACAAGGTGGTAAGAATGGATGTAGGAAGGCAGCTAAGTGCAGAAAAAGCTGCGTTTTCAATGAGCCTTCAGAACTGCTAATTTAGTTGTTTTAGGCTATTTACCATCTTTTCATGAAAACCAGAAAAAAAGGTTCTAATGCTTTACAGATCTGTACAATGAAGCAAGAACTGTAAACAGATCTTTGCAAGAAGATCTGTTTCAAAACACAACAAAAATATTTTCCTCTATAAATTTAACTTATAGGTGTACACTATCCCTCGAGGGAAAGAGAAAGCAATACTTTATAAAAAGCTTTTAAAGAGTTCTTGAAGCAAACAAATGAGCTCTTTCAAATGATCAATTCTTAATGGGCTCTAATCTCATAATTCCTTGTATTATAGATTTATGTTCCTTGGTTTATCTATTATATCCCAATAAAGTTGCTGACAGACTTTTGTAATTTAATTACCTAGTTCTGAACTAAGGAGATAATTGGTAAATTGTCAATAAGCTGCTTATTTCGTAACCTCCAGCGGAACACTTACATACCACAGTGACCACATTTTACAGTTATTTAATTATAGCATGAATTTGCAAAGCAGTCAGCTATACCTTTGAACTTTAGAACTCAATCTTTTTTATGTAGTCCTGCAACCCTTGATGCACTTAGGAATTTGAATTGAGTATGCGGAGTTTGGTGCTTAACTGGAAAAAAAAAATCTAACAACTAACATTACAGGCGTTATGTATTTTAATTAATAATACTAATCAGATTTCCCAGACAGCAGAACTACTTCACTCACGTCTTCTTTTCATAGTCCCTAGGGACAAAGACTGAAAAACAAGCAGAGGAAACAAAGGAGAAGGAAATGCTGACCCATCATAACTTTTGCTGCAAGAGCTGAGTAATATTTTAGGCAACAGACATTTCTTAGAAGTATATCTTAGGTCTCATTTTTAAGTACATAAATACAGTACATCTAATTATTAATTTATTTTAAAAGTAAGTTATTATACACTATACTGATTTCAAAGTGAAATCTCTGCTTCCTCTTGTAGTGTAATAAATGCAATATTCAAAAAATGGAAAACTTCTGGTGGAGAGCAAACTGAGGAATAGTAACACCTCATTCTAGTTCCCTTGCTTCATGGAACATTGTCCTTCTCCTCGTAAAGATCTTAAGACAACTGAAACTCTCAGCCTTAAGATATAGTCAGACCTTAAAAAGGTAAGCAGAACAACAAAGGTATAAGGTATCAATAAGTTATCTTGTCTAACAATTTTGACTGTTTGAAAATGAAGCTTGAAAGATCAAAATGGGCTGCACAACATAGGAGTAAAATACTTAGGCACAGCTGTTGAGAAAATATTTGAGGAACAGGAGGATAATAGTTCTGAAGAATCTCAATCTGGTGGATTTTTTTTTTATCTCATTTTTTAAAAAAAGGAGTGGTGAGGGAGATGATATGCAGACAGGAACACCATTCTTAAGAAAAAAACTTCCTATATATTTGCAGGAGAAGCTGGCACCTGAAATGTTAATGAAAGTTTGGAAGAACAGTCTGAGAAATGGCTGCTGGCAGCTGGTGTAACCAGAGAGCTTCTCAAAATCTCTTCAAGCTCTACCCTGTAGAACTCTATGTCATTTTCTTCCATGGCATTCTTTGTCATCATCCTGTCTTCCTACATCTGGTACTACCGTTACCAGTGGCCACCTTATTCTTCTATATGTAAACATGTATTATTCATTTCAACTCAAACCTATGCTTTTCCACTTACCTGATTCAATCTAAAAAGCAGATGTAGATTTAATGTTGTGGGTTAAAAGAAACCAGAATTGCCTTGTTAGCCAGCCAGCATAGCCTACTTTTCCACATGAAATGATACAGTCCTAGCCAGATAGTTGCCTCCAGTTTAGATAAGATCTGTGCCAGTCCTCAAGTACCCCTCCATCAGATTTAGGAGTTACAGTTATCCCATCAATTGCCTAATATTCTTCCAGATAGAGAGTGAATTCAGCTCTTTCCTACTACACCTTGAATTCATCTCATACTGCTTCCTATAATGATTATTCCCTTTATGTTTAGCCCATTGCCATGCTGCCTTCTAAACCATTCATATTCCATTATAAGCAGACTATATAAAAAAAGTAAGTTGTCCTTTTGTCCTATTTAAAAGAAAAACAAACCAAAATCCCCCAAAACAAGTTATAGCTTTTAATATTTGATTGTATTTTTTCTCCTTTCTAAATTTTTTTTATTTAGTTATAAACTCCTCCCAACAAAACAACCTCAAAATATTACTTCTCACAATTAAAAAAAAAACACCAAAACCTTCTTCTGATATTTAGCATGTGTGCTAGAGCAAGGAGAAAAGAGAATAATATGGACAAGAAGACAATGACCAATTCTGATGGGAAGCAGTAAACAAGAAGATTCAGCATCTTGTTTTATTCTCTGAAGAACAGAAAAACAGCAATTTATCAGAAGAAGTGGATCTATTTGCATCACTGCAACATTGTAATTTAGACACAGGAACATATGCTAACGAGATTTTGTTGACACCTTATTTTTTTTTTTTTCTTATTCATTACGTTCCATCTTTGACAGACCATGATTTTTCTGGAAATGAAAAGATCAGAAAATTCTGTCTGGGTGTTGTCAATAGCCAAAACCGAGAGAACATTGAATATCTAGACCTGGGGACTTAATATTCTTTCTCCCTGTACTGAAGGGTTTTTCTGAACAGAGTGAATTATAATAACACTGAATAGTTACAAAAAAAAAAGACATTATTTTCCTTCAGGGTAGGTGGAGTTTTAAATCTCCCAGTCTTTGGTATCCAATGCTTTCACCTGCCAATAAACTCTAAGCCTTATTAGAGAAACAGAATAAGCACAGAAGCGTGCTAAATATCTAAAAACTCATCATAATCTCATCAGGAGTTTATATCTTCAGATCAGCCTGAAACCTTACAGCTTCAGAGAGCAGAGGCAGTTCACTAAAGCATAAAGAATTGGGGCATTGAGAGACTGTGCCTGCTTAGAAAACTGTGTAATTTAATAAAGTGTTCATTGATGTCTACACAGTGGCTTCTCAAACTTGTGTTAGTGTCTGTGCCTGCAGCATGGATAGTCCCATTCCTGCTAATTAGATGACAGCAGAAGAATTACATTCTTTCTCAGTAGAAAGGAAGGAAAAAAACCCCAATCATTTCTTATGGAAGCTCACAGTCAAAATGTAAGAGACCTTCACATTTTAAGAAACTTTGTTAAAGCATGTGGTTGTATCTCTCACATTTTTTTTTAGAATAAAAGTGTAAGTACCAAAAAAATGCACTTTATTATTCACAAATCCCCTGTATATTTGGCATGAAAAAAAAAATCTTGAATGAGAAAAAGGTATATTTAAAATACATTTGAATTATTTTACTATAACTATGTCTTAAAGCACTTGGAGTTCAATTGAACTTGTGTTCAATTTCTTTATTTTAGCATATTAGGAAGTCCGGCTGTGGCTCTTTCTGTTGTTCACAGTTTATACAGCAGAGTAAAAGCCTCTTTATTGGATCCCTTTACGCAGTTTATTAGGCCAGGATGACCTGAAATTATATGTAAAAAAAATGTGTAGGGAGTGATAATATTATACTGGTTTGCTATGGTTGGGTAAAATGATAACAATTTATTTGCCATTATTGAGTCAGAACTATAAAGCCTCCTTTATAACTTGTCTGTAAGTTATTTTAAATGTTAAACCATAATGAAAAAACCTTTCAAGACTATACCACATATCTCTATAGTGTATAATAATCTGTAGCTTTTTGTGCCTAATATAGTATTATCCACAGTGCATTACAAGAAGATGAAGCACTGTACATCTAGACAGCATAATATATCATACTGCCTATGCATATGACTGTTAAATCAGTTATATGATGTAGGCATGATGATACAAGCTAATTAGAAGATCTTATCTTGCTTTTTCCCAAATAATGCTTGCTTTGAAACAGTACACAGAGGTTGCAACTGATATCTTTTCAAAATTAGTTTTACACTAGTTTAGTTTTTAACTATAAAGACCTGTAATTCACATCATAAAAACCTCAGCATTTTAACATATTTCAGTAACATGTCTTGACTAGTTTTTAAGAGAGATCTGCTTTTAAGTAGCACATCAGCCTTAAAGTAAGGCATCATGCTTGGCATGATAAACTACTGATGGACATAGGTCAGTTAGAAACTTTGGAGGTAAAGAAATTTTCTCTTAAGAATGCTTCTGTGTACTGTGAAACTCCACCAGTAATTATACTGACACTGACAGAGCTCTTCATATCTAAACATCCTTCATACATACACTGGCACTGATGTATAAGAATACAGAAATAGACATAGATCAGATAAATGAAATTATTCTTAATCCAACCCTGGTCTCCAAGACTGGTCTGAATGCCTCCTGAAATATCCGTATAGTTCTACGTTTCATACATTCTCTGCCACTGTCTCAGTCAAGTTGTGATTAGGCGAATGCAACAGGTTCTATTAAACTAGCAAATGCAGCTGGAAAAATAAGATAAACCTGGAGATTTCAGAAATATTCTCTGAGCAAATCTAGTGATATTTAAGGACATTTTTGTATTGTACAATTTTTTTAATGTGTCTTTCATGTTTGCTGGTTTTATAGAGACATACATGTTGGTTTGTTGGTTTACCATGAGCTGTGGTTTAACAGTTATGCTTTTGATGTTGACCATCACATCTAGGAAAATGGTAATAATACAAGACTATTACAGAGATAGTTTAAAAGCAGCTACTGATTTCTTTTTGGTAAAGCAAATTAAAAAAAGTCTACTTTTCCTGTCCATATGTCATCTAGATAGGACACCGCTTGACAATAAAAATTCTTAAAACTTATTATTTCAGTAAAAAATAAAACCAAACCAACAAAAAGATGCGATGAAGAACACTTGTAATATCCATCTCAGTAAAGTGAAAGGAACTCTTCCAAATAAACACACTTCTCTGGAAAAATATCTTTTTACCATAATGTAACATTTCACACACTATATTGTACACTTTTCTAATAAATACATAGGGGGAAAACAGCAACCACTCTACACTGAAATGAACTTGCACAGGCAGTGGGTGAAGGGCTGAATCCAGCTGCTACAGGAGACATTTTTTTTGAATCAGTCATTCCCTCTGTTGTGTTTCATTCACAATTTTCAAGTAAAAACACAAAACACCTTTCAAAAATAAACCTGTGACAGAACTTCAAAACTTATCTGGAAGCCAAAAACAATGGATCTGAATGAGTTTCTGGTTTTGTTGAACTTCATAATGTTTTCTTTCCCTTCTAACTTCTTTAAGTCCACTACTTGAGAGCTAAATATCTCCTTTTTTTGCTCTTGAGCACCCTTCTTATATAATTCTATTTCAGTTGTAATAGTTATATATATTTTTTTATCATATTTTTACGGCATCCATGTAATTCATAGCTATCTAATTATAATTTGATACATTGTCCTCAGTTTTTGTTTAGTCTTTATGTCCACTTTTTTTCTATTTCAGATTTAAAAAGGGTCTCTGGGCTTGAAACAATGTATTTCGTTTTTCAAATAAAGAAAGAAAGAAGAGTAAAATATTTTTAATTTAGAAAAAAAATAGCAAACCAAGACCTCATTTGTAAGTCCCTAGATCATTACATTTACAACAACACTAGCGGTCTTTACAGCATTCATTACTGTTTCATTCAATATGCAGGGAAGGAATATACTCTTTTCTATCTATTACTCTGCAGAACACAATAAAAACCACTATTCTGTTATTCCAGACTAGGTGAATAAGAAATTCTGGCAAAGACAAAGAGATACCTGAGATTGCAAAGCAAGTATGAGACAGGTAAGGAGGTAAATTGCCTCTTTTGAAGTCTCAAGGCACAATACTGCGTGGTCTTTCATCTGTTGTCTTCTGAGAGGTTTCTATTCTGTATCCTGCACTTATGTACCTTGTTCCAAGTCTCTTTAATGAGGTCATCAAGTTTATGAATAGTAATGGGGACTTACTATCAGTCAAATGAAATCATTCAGCTGCTTGTTATGTATCTGTGAGTGGAGATGATAGACAAGAAAAAATATAGTAAGCTCCTACCTGTGGGATAAACCTATGCTCTGAAGAGCTGTAAATATACTGAAATTGTTATAGCTGTATAAGTCAAGTAATAATGCATCAACATAATTGAGTGTGGACTGATGAGCAACTAGAAAACATAATAGCAAGCAGAATCTCCTTAGTCTGTCTCTTAGTACATAAGTATCAAGGACTGATCAATAATATGAGATTGAATTGTATCATGCCTAAGAAATGGTTAACAAGATCTACAGGAAAAACATTAGCAGCAAGCAATGAAGTAGCAACATCCATGGTCTGTACAGCATGGAGATACTCCAGAGTAATGACATTTGCAAGGAGAGCAAACAAGTAGCAAGCAAGACATTAGCTCTGACTCTTTACACTTGAAATCATTATCCCATATGAGTATGTCTGCACATTTATTTGTTTCAGTTCGGGAAGTAAAGATCTCTCAGTATAAGTGAAAGGACACTGTGACTAAACCGAAGAAAGCCTTGAATAATACCACATAGTTATAGATAAAATTGTCCTTAAAAGGACTGTAAAAGGAAGAAAACAAGAGAATTTCTGGGAAATTTCCCAGACTTTGGCCTTCATCTGAGATGTTTTCTGGTGATGTGCACAGGCTGACTGACAGATCCTTAAGAAAAGTCAACTGGATGTGATGCTTTGAATTTAAATTTTGAATTTATTGGCATGACCAAGAGTGCATTAAAAAGGAAAAAACTTCACCTAGAGTTATGATAATAAATTTTATTTTAGTTTCCCTTAGTTTGTTTTACCTCATGTCACTAAGCTTATGAGGTGCTGTGGGTAGGCTAGACAGTGCAAAATTCAACCTTTAAAAATTAATTCAAGAAAAGAGGATTTGTTTAAAAAGTAGAGATTTTTTTTTGGGTTTTCTTGGGTTTTGTTTCCTGCACTACATTTTGTCTGCAAAGTGTGACTTCATTAACTCTAATCATTCACAAATTCAGTACAGATGGCAGCTAATCAGCCAGAGATGTTAGTTGAGGTCATTCCTCTGCAAAAGATTGTTCTGATCACCTGGTCTTAGGATCTTTCACAGTCCTTCTCACTAAAATTATTCAACACTGTGGACCATTAATACTTGAAGAAACACTGAAAAAGCACCACGAGAGAGTGACAGCTGCCTAGTAGTCATGCTGTTCAAGAAGGCCTCAGAGGAAGGAAAAATAACCTCAAAGCCAGGCGGAATGTTATATTACAGCTGTTGTTAATCTACTTTCTGGTAATCTCTCCCTGTCCCTGCTTTCTGCTTGCAACACCAATTGGCATCTCTAGGAACCACACAAGAAAGCCCTGAATAAAATAACACACTCAGCTCTTTCAGCTTTTTTTCAACAGGTAGTTAGATCACTGGTAAACTTTTCAGTTATCCAGTTCTGCGTGTAGTTATTTGTTTGCTTTGTTTCTATGCACTTGTGTAGGTATAAACTTTTCAGATACAGCAATACCCATTCATCAAACAATGCAGTACTGGGAATATCATTTGAAGGTAGAAAAAAAGATCCATTCTGAAGGGAAACAAAGAGAAAACTAAAAACATTCAAGACATTCCTTTTACATGAAATTTGAACGTTTGTGAAGTAGCAACCAGTATTAACTATTCAACCAATAATGACCATCCCTCCATAACCCTTGTATACACTCAGTGAGATTATCATTTACCTTTCAGCTCTCTTCACTCTAAACTGCAAATGTGGAGCAATAAGAGCCTCTACTAGGTGGAGTCTCTTCGTGTTCAAGTCATCTCCAAAGTGAAAATAAATCTTGCTAGTTTGCTTAGATGATTCTCCAACTGCACCCACAACAGCCACAAAAGAAAATGCAAACATTGTATATGTTGTAACATTTAGTTAGGCAGCAGGCCACTAGATGATTGAAAGATACTAAATTACAATAGCAAGGTGTCCTGGGTTTGGCCAGGATAGAATTAACTCTCCCCAGCTGCCGCTGGGGGCCATGGCCAGGCTGTTCAATCCCATGTGACATCATGCTCGGGATATAAGGGCAGCAGCTGGGCCGGGGCGGCACTGTGGGAACTGCAGTTCTGCTGTTGGGCTGAGTGCGGTGAGCAGTTACACTGGGCATTGCTCCTTTTTCTTTGTCCTTTGGCCATCACTGTAACTGCCTACTCATTGTGGTGTTCTATTAAACTATCCTTATGTCAACCCAGAAAGTTCTACAACTCTCTCTTGATTCTCCTCCCCATCCTGCTGAGTTGGAGAGAAGTGAGTAACTGGGTGGTTTGGTTATTGTTCAGTTAGGGCTAAACCGCCACACAAGGTAACTGTCACAGTTAGGTGAGAATGGATTCAATACAGTATAGGTTTATCTAATTCATTTTTTTTCTTACATAACAAATACTTCTAATTAAAATTATATATTTCCACAAATACAGTCAGCTAGAAAAATTAGTAACTCTTCTGACAGATCCTGGTAGTAGGATCACATTTATTCCAGTAAAACCTTAATGATATCTATTAATATACCTCACCTACTATGAATTCTGTCATTTTACATAAATAAATTTGATTATGCAGGCAGTATTTATAAATGTTTCCAATTATATATATCAGTTTTAAAAAATAGAATATATGATGAATTAATTACTATTATAGATGAAAACCAAAATTTTATCATTTTATCATAACTGGAAGTCAAGAGTCAAAATATACTTCAGTGTGAAACTTTATTTCTATTTTATATGACTAGTAATAACTGTACAAGAGAAAGACAAGAAGTTTACATTATTAGAGTTCTTTGTCTGTCAAATATTATTTAGTCTGTGGTTTTGTTTCTTTTTAGAATTAGGGACTGTTTCATCAGAATATGCACAGTTAAAAAACAAATCATCAGTGTGTAATGATATATTGATTTTTGATGTTTACAGACTACCCAGCAATTTTTTTCTACAGAAACTTTTTAAGTGTTTTTACAGGGTGTTGTGATTTGAGCTCAGCCAGCAACAAAGCAGCATGCAGCCTCTTTCTCACCCCTCCCCACACAATCCCACCTTCTGTAGAACAGTGGAAGCCCCAGGAAGATGAGAGGAGGAAAGATAGCCAAGGGCCTTGTGGACTGAAATATAGCAGGAAGGGCTTACTGTCAGTTACGGTTCTGGACAAAAGACACTCAACTACTTGACTTAGGGAAGAAAATAACAACAGCTTTAGCTGCTACCATCAACTCCTGGTACCTCTGCCTCTACATCCTCAGCAGCACAGGGGTCAGGGAGTGGGAGATGCAGTCAGTCTCTCACAGGGAATGGGAGATGAAGTCCACAGAGTCCCGGACCGTCTGCGCACAGCCATCCATTCTGCCACGGACTCCTCCACGAGGTGCCAGCAGATCTCAGCTCCATCATTACTCTGCATGGGTTGCAGGGGCTCAGCTGATATCTCACCACAGGATGCAGAGTGTCTGCTCTGGCACATCTCCTCCTCTCTTCTCTCACTGACCTTGGGTTTCACATGGTCACTTCTCTCTCCTCCCATTCCTTCTCCCAACTCTTAGAAAGGACAACTACCGTCCTTTTCCAGTTTCTTTTTATAAAGTGATTACAGAGGATCACATCCCCAGAAGTGGGTCTTAGAGCTGGGGAAGTCTTTGAGCAATTTCTTACAGGAGCCACCACTGAAGCCTCTTTCCTGTTACCAGAATTAGCTCCACACAAATCTATGACACAGGGCTTATTCCTACAGTATGCTGCATTATACACAACATTTCAACATAATTAGCTAATGAATGATGTTGTCTTATGCAATATTTTTCTCTCAGAAATTTGTCTTGCATATTTCTCTACAGAATATTCCTCTGTAAATTTAGAAAAAGTCTAATACAGCAAGTGAAGATAAATCTCTGTTTTAAAGATCAAAAATAGGTAACCACAAGGAGAGTGCATAAAAAATAATTCTCTAATTCAACATCTTCTAAAAGGCAACAATGTATTCAAAATGTACTCGGTGATAAACAGACTTCCATCCTATCCTAAGTGAAAATATAATGATGTAAATACCAATCAATTTCCTGAGAAAACTGCCTTGAACAAAGATGTTATTCTTAGGACAACCAGGAATTGATCTCCCATGTTTAAATGCAAATCCCTTCAATTCTGCATATGTGAAATATATACATCTATATATGTTGCAGATAACTAAGATATTTTACATTGAATTTCTTGATGTTATAAACTAATATCATGGACAGACACAAAATATTTCTGTAAAACAAGTAATACTCTCAATTATTCACTCAGCTATGTCAAGAAGCTAAGAAATCTCACCATTAAATCCAGCTTGATGCATAACAATAAGAAACTAGAATGCCTCAGTTTTTCCACTGTGCTGCTTTCGGCTGAGATAAAGTTAATTTTCATCACTGTATCTTGTATGGTGCTGTATTTTGGATTTATGACCAAAACGGTGTTGTAAGACAACATTGATGAAGTGTGCTTATACAAAATCAAAGCTTTTTCTGTTTCTCCTGCTCCCTCACGAGTGAGTAGGCTGAGGTTGCCCAAGAAATTGGCAAAGAATACAGACAAGACAGCTGACATCAACAGAACAGAGGTATATCCCAGATCATATATTGTTATACTCAACAACAAAAGCTGGAGAAAGAAGCAGGAGGAAAGGGGAACATTCAGAGTTCTGGCATTTGTCTTCCCAAATAAATGTTAACATGTGATGAAGCCCTGCTTTTCTTGAAGTGTCTACTGATGTAAAGTAGTGAATTAATTCCTTATTTTGCTTTGTTTGCAGCGCAACTTTTGCTTTCTGTATTAAGCTGCCTTTATGAATTTTCTCTCTTTTATCCTTCCTTTTCTGTTCCTCATCCTACTGCAAGGGGAGTGAAGGAGCAGCTGTGTGGTGCTTGGCTGCCCGATAGAGTTAACTCACAACATCCATCTGCTTTTTTTTTTTTCCTCACAGAAAGCTATCTTAAGTAAAGATAATCTTTTGCAATAACAAGAACCAGGTGCCCTGCACATTTTTACCAAGAGATTCCTTCAAATCTCTCTTGGAGAAACACTATAGAGAGTCATCAAACTATTTGTAACAGAATCTCCTTTCTATTCTTGGGTTGCGGTCATCAGGAAAATCTGAGTCTTATGTCCCTTTCTGTCCAAAGCATATCGTGACTTAACCAGTAGCTAAAAAATTACTATTTTAGCCAGTCTGCCTTGATATTTTTACTTCATCCAGCTTCTCACTTCTGGAAGGCTTACTTCATTCTGAATCTCTGTCATACTGCTACAAACAGTACTTCTTGTAGCTGCCAAGAAAAGTGCATGGACCCAAAAGTAGTGTCAGCATGGGAGGAAGAAATGCTGAACATTTAAATCTCCCTGCTCTTGTTTATATCTTAACAGTAGAGCAAGCAATTACAAGAAGATTAGGACTTTAGACAAACACAGGAGGAAGGTTACTTGAGGTCTTAAATCCATGCATTAAATTCCAAAAGGTATATTGACAGCTATCCCTTCTTTTCCTAACATTGTCATTTTAACTCAGATGTTTCTTTCAGTCCTCTTCCAAACATTTGATTGAGAAAGGCAGGCTAGCATGCTTGTGTGATCCAATGTCAAAGAAAGCATTATATTTATGTTCCTACAACAAACTACAACAAGGTCAAGGACCTGTTCTTAGTTTCAGCAACAAAAAAAACAGCTACTTTAGTGACTGAAGTGTACTTGCTGAAGATGTTCACTGGTGTCACTCAGCTGAGCGTGATATATATTTAAAGTGTATATTACCATATTTAAAGAAACTACAGGGTTTTCCTAAGTGATGAGAGGTGCAGAACTACAGTGTTACAATATATACACACATTAGCAAAACTTAGAGAAAATGCCAAGTAATGATTTCATCTTTTTCCTTTAAACACTATTATAAAGTGAAATAGATATGCCATCTCTAATAACTGCTATATGAGCAAACATCAACAAACGATGAAAAAAAATCTTCCTTTATACAACGACTTCATCAAATGACTTAGTGCAACTCTAAGAAAAATAGTTCTATAACAGTGGGGAAAAAACACCTGCAACCAAAATCCAAACCAAAAACTCCACAATTAAGACAGGTGTTTTGAAAAATGGCTATACACTGAACATGATGTAAAGTAGCTTTCATGCTGTTGGAAGTTTTGAGCCTGTCAGCTTGTGAAGTAAGATGTCAAAAATTACCTGACACACGATGAGGTCAGCAAGGAGTCACGTAACAGGGCAACTAGATCACAGCAGCAGCAGAAGCACTGCTGTTCTCATTTCTATCCTCACTCCTGACAGGTGCTGCATGTGCATCCCTTTCCATTTGCAACTGGACAGAAGCCTTTTCAAAGCCTCTGTGCCTCAGTTACTTTGGTAGCTTTATCCTCCAAAATCTCTTTTCACACAAATGGTTGAAGTCTGTTACAAATGCTTATCCATGCCAAGCTACATAAGTTTTCTCCACAGTATCAACATCATTGACCAACCACTTATTCTTTATTTATTAGCAAACTCCTTTTATGAATTTCCTTTTAGAGAATCTTCCCCTTTGGAAGGATGCACCAGTCCTACAGAATATGATTCTGGAAAGGAATGCATGACTGATGGTGTCATCTAGACTGCTTTTGGTATGTTTTTCATTGAGCTATTAGATCATAGAATGCTTTGGGTTGGAAGGGACCTTAAAGGTTATCTAGTTCCTAATCCCTTGCCATGAGCAGTTACACCTTCCACTAGACTAAGCTGCTCAAAGTCCCATCCAGACTGGCCTTGGACACTTCCAGGGATGAGGCAGCTACAGCTTAAAGAACTTGTGCCAGAGTCTCAGCTTCCTTATCTTTTCACTGCATGTCCTTAAAAAGTCTTCAGTGAAGTAAGGAAGGAAGATTAATTTAACAGCTTAGTAAAAAGAATTTTAAAGAAAGATGAAATTTTGGTGTGCTAAGATAGACATGTAATTTATATAAAGAGGAAACACTTGCAAACCGGTCTTGTGGCAAGTAGGATAAAAAGAACAGGTCACAGAAAGTCAAAAGGATGAAGGCACTGAATTAGTAATTTATCAAAAGTCTTTAACATTTGTACATTAATATAAAAAGCACAGTGAGCAAACACATTAAAACCTTAAAATCTTTTGTTTTAAAAGTTTAAAATAATATAATAGACATAATAGAGTGGTAGGGAAGCATTCCATGGGGCTGGAAGTTTGTGATATTATTACATGCAGGAAAGACAGGAACACCAGACGAATTTCAAAGAAACTATATGGCACAATCAAAAGATTTTACAGTGAAAAAGTGGGATAGCAAATGCAGTACAAACATTGCTTTAAGTCAGTGCCATTTTGTTCAAAATATAGGAAAGCATGTCAAAAATATATAATATATTGTATTGTAAAATATTGTAAAATATATTGCTTTGCAAAGGAATAGCAGCCAGAGGTAGAACAGACAAAGTCAAGACAAAAAAGTAGAAGTCAGAGACATCTAGGATGAAATAGTTCTGTAAGAGCATTGGCAACAGGAGTACGATTAAAAATTGTGGTTCAATAACCAACTGAGAAATGATGTTTTTACAAATAGAATGAAGCTGTAGAATGCAGTGTTTTTTCTCAGCAGCATTGCTTCTAAAACTAAATTTAGGTCAGGTAGTTAAAACAGTATTTTCAGTAAGATTTTACAATCTCAATATTAACCAGAAAAAAAGCCAGAATCAAGATTAACTGAAGAACTTACATAAGAATGGCCAACCTTTGCAATCCTAGAATAGTATATCTGTGTAGCAAGCTGGGTTCTTACCAAGAGCCATGAGATATTGGAAAAAAACATTAACAATTCCTAAGTGGGAAGTGTTGGGAACTACACATTGGACAAGGAGTATGACTATGAGCAGAGCAATGCATTTATATTAAGTTATGAGAGTCTAAGACTTTCCCAAAACCCAGGAATCCAGTAATCTAGTATCAGAACATTCAAATGTTGATAAAATAAAGCCAATTCAGCATGGGAATCAGGCATGCTCAAGGATCACATACAGTTCACTGTAAATTACAGGTTTTTAAGGTACTAGTAAAAATGAAATTACTATTAGTATAGAACATCAGTTCATTGAAGCAGTTACAGAATTAGTCGTTCTCTTATTTGAAAATATTTTTCCACTCCAATTCCACTCTAAATTCTTTCTATGATTGAATAATTTTCATGCTTCATGGACAGAGAGGGGGAAAAAAAATAATCAGTAAATGTCAACCACCTTAATGCTACTGAGGCACACAGATCACTGAATATGATTTAGTATTATAATCTGGATCCAAAAAAAACCCCCAAACCCTGATATATAAAGAGAATTACTAACTTGATGAAAAACAAAGCATATCCTTTTTACTCAGACAACAATCAGAAAGGGTCAGCTAAAATCATGCATTTGTTCTTGAACAGTAAATCTTAACAGAGGTGTGGAAATGTCAGGGTAAAAGAGGAATTGTTATGATGATTTTAGAACAAGAAGTGGTTGTCACTGGCTTATATACAGAAAAGCATGTTGAGAGGATAGAATACGTTAAAACTTTCAAATATGTAGGACTTCTGTAAAAGAGACAGTAGATAATGTTATATACTGAACAAGAAGTAATGGTTGAAATTACTTGTAGCTGGGAAAGAAACACTACAAAACCCAGCCCAAGGAATCTTTTTGTAACTGTAATTATAATTACATCTACAGACAGAACTAGCACACATTTACATAGTACAATTTATCTCTTAGGAGTGTCTGGGAGATTAACTTCCCTTTCTACCTCTATCCATCCTTAATCCTGTAAGTGTTATACCCAGCAGACCAACTCTGAACTTTATTTTATTTACACTAGGAAAAGTAATAAGAGACTATCATATATTATATACTTTCACTTCCACACAATAACTGAAAAAAGTAAGAGAAACAATTTTTTGAGCCAAACTTAATCGTTATGGACCATATTTTGGGAAACAAAAATAATAATAAAGAGGTCTGTGAACTTAGATTTAACATTAAAAAAAAAAAAAGCATTTGCAGGCTGGCTTCCATAGCCCTCGACATTAAACATAATTTGAAAAACTAAATACCCACTCAATATTTTTTTTTAGTAGTACCTCACCCTGCAATTGCTTTTTTAGAGTTGTCACTATAGTCTGCTGGATTTTCAGAGGTACCTTTTAACAATACTGGAAACAGGGCCTGAACACATAATGGTTAATGCTTATACACCTGCTGTGTCTTAAAAGAAGGGAAGACTTAATGATTCCAAGTATGCAGAGGAAATACTGTCTGAAAGACGAAAAATAGTATGAAAACTGCAATCACATTGCTATTAAGGATGACTTGTCTCCAATATAATTTGATTCTTTGGATTCTTTTAGGTATTTCAGCCACTTCAAAACACACTTATATTGTAATGTGATGTGTCATTTATCATCAAATCTAAAACTTTGTTTTGCCAAAGAGATCATAGTGGAAGAAGCAGAGGCAACAAAAACACTTTTATTTTAAAGAAATAAAAATCTACAATAAAAAAAGTATTTTGTTATAATGGTAGACTATCTTCCTTCAGAGGTTCTAGGAAGTTATCTTCCTTTCCCCACATATATTTTCAAGGTTTCTTAATGTAAGCATACTAAGAGGATACATAGCCAGTGGACAAGAATGAATTAGAGAGAAGGAATTTCTATTCCTAAATCTTCAAGCAACGAGAACCCTGGACATGTTCTAGGTTGACCTGCTTCTGCAGGGCGGTTGGACTGCATGATCTCTAAAGGTCCCTTCCAACCTTACCATTCCATGACTCTATGATTTAGGGCAAGTTATTTCCTGACTTTTGTAACCTGTTCCCCACCTCCTAGCCTTTTGCAGTCTCATCTTAAGTTTATAAAGTTGTTTATATCTACTCAGTTTATATCTACAACTGTCTCTAAAAGACCACAACATTTCTATGCAAGTAGTTCCACACAAATACTTCCAATAGAGAAAGAAATTTCAAGCAGCTAGACAGTTTACACAGGTCTTAATGCTGGAAGATCCAACGTACTACAGTGAAACATTTTTGTTTCCTTTTCAGACCTACTTAGTTTAAATAGGTCAAGTTGTACATCTTTAGAGAACGATATGTCCCTGTACACATTATGTGTAGCCTAGATTACATGTTTTATCTCCCAGTAAGTAGCTCAAACTTCCTGGTTTTTCTCTTCCCCCTAAACATTTTTTATTCCTCAATAATTTCACAAGCAAGTATCATGTCACAGGACTTCAATGCAGATAGAAGGTTTTTGTAGAGGATAATCAATTCCCATCAGGTGTCTTTGCAAATAAAAGGCTCCATTGATTATATCTAGGGCAGCCCAATTAGTAGGACAAACTTCCAAGATGAGATTGAATGCCCTTCTCAATACCTGTACACTCATAACTGTATTATTTGATGATGCCAAGTAATCAGAAAGACTTTGAATCTTACTTGGTGTGTAGTGGTAAAAGCAGCACTCCTTGTCTAGACTGAATACTGACTTACAGTTCAGTTTGGATTTAAAACAAACGTCAGTTATGGAATTATGAATTACTTCGTGTTTCCCTAAATAATCTTTGTGTGCTGCCCAGCTGTCTGTGTAATTCAGAAAATTTCTAGGAATTAATAGGACTTAAGATAAAGTAGAGAGGATATAGTTTGTTGGGTTTTTTGGTATTTGTTAATTATAATGTATTATATGGATAAAAAGACCTAAAGATCCTCAAAGATACTGAAAACTTTTGCTGTTCTGCAAACAACCAGGCAATGCACAATTAGATAAGAGGTCAGTGTCTAAACACAAACACTGTTGTAACTCGAAACCACCCAGTACTTCACATACCTATTAAAAGCTACTCAGGGATATATGGTAACACCTGAGACTTTTCTTTATCATTAATTAATCTTCAGAAATAATATCCCTTACATAGTGAAAATCATCCAGGAACTAGAACTGTGCAACATAAACACTGTTGATAGGACTGATTATTCTTAAAATCTTCAAGTCATACCATAAAATCCATGTTGACTGAAGAAACCCAAAGATATGCAAAGTATCACAGAGTATCCAAGAAGTACCTGCATGAGTGTATTGATACCTAGAGATGTCTATTTTTTTTCAGACAGATGTAAAGGTACTTAAATCACTTAAATATTTATGATTGGAGATATTTTCCTTGTTTCTCCTGGCTAGTGTGCCACAGTCTCTTACACAGCATGCTGCTTCGGGGTATTGCTACTCATTTAGGTCTATCCAAATGTAACCAATTTTTGCCGGTGCTAGTGATACAGATGAGGAGAAGTGTATTTGGAGGATATGACACAGTACTTAGCCACACACCAGAAAAGAAATTTTACATGCAAAGTCAGAATTGATCGTTAAAAAACCAAATATAAATAAATCTATGTTTCATCTACATAATAAAGTTTCTCTCAGAGGACTTCAGACTCCTCAGTCTTGTTCACGAGAATGAAGGTTTTGAAGTGTTCAACATTTATATTGCTACATTACATCATATAGATGAAAGTCAAACAGCTGCAGTTGACAGGAAAAAGTGAAGTCAGAAGCAAAGAACTTAAGTGAGGCCTAAGCAATGAACATGACACATAAAAGGAATACTGACATACCAGTGCCTGCACAGCACAGAAAGAAAACAGGTGATTAAGTTCTGAGTAACAGTTGGGCACTATTAATGTTTAAGAAACATTACAAAAACATTGTTTGTTTGTTTGGGAAGTTTATGGATAAAAACACAAAGGATAACAAAACAAAAACTTGTGTATAAAAAAAGCACAGAAAGAAAAGCTTGTCTTTTGATTTACCTTAAAATATACCTTTTTTTTTATATACCTTATTATTTTATGTTGTAGACTCATGTTGAAGATTTAGTAACTCTAAAATATTTGTCAATGTTTGAAGTACAATACTGTCACCTTTTTTTGTGAGAAAGTATAACTTATGAAATATTATATACTGCTTTGGATGTCAAAAATTTCTGCTTAATGCTTCCTGAAGCAAAAGTGCAATTAAGGGCTTCCTAGGTAATGCACTTCTCATCCAGGACAAGCTCTGATCACTTGCATTCTATATATAATTCATTCATTGCAACTGTCCTTTTCATTTCATTACTAAAGCAGAATGCTCATCTTGGTCTTTAAACCAATTAAATCAACTACCTGACAAATACTTAATTGGACATCGTTAAAAGGTTATGAAAAAAAAAATCACTGTCTTCTAAGAATAACATGAGGGGTGAATATTACCCTTTTATTAAAATCTAGGTGGAAACCAATATAATGACTGAATATAGTACTGCTAAGCACAATCTGAGACAAAGATTGATAAAGTTGATGACTAACATCCAGTTAATCTCAGAAATACAGAACCATTTTATTGTTATTGTCTGTTAGGAAATTAGAGTCTCAGAAAAAGACACAGCTTTGATTAAGGACTAAGCTGGCCAAAGCCAACTTAGTATGTGTTTGCACAGCGTTAAAAACTATTTAAACCTGCTGAAATTTATATATACAATCCAATCTTGTCAATGGTAAATGGAAATGAAACACAAACCTAAGTCATTTGCAAAATGCTGGGTTCTCCCACGCAAAAAAAAAAAAAAAAAAGTATTTTAGTCTAACAACATATCACGGCCCTAAATATCCTGCAGTTTAGTACATCCTCAAACATGGCAATGCATACTAGGAAGTGGCTTTTAATTGTCCCTGCAGGCACACTCTTTCCAACTATTTAGGAAGAGGGGATAAAAAATATTTACTGACAATGAGGAGCTTCTACAGTGCAGCCCTGTATCTTCTGGTTTTACAAATACATGGCTCTTAGACATGATCAAGTGCATGCATTTCAAGCATGGCTTAATTGACAAGAGCACCTGACTGGTGCTGTTAACCAAAATGCACTGAAAGAGGCAATTTAAATAAATTCTCATTGTCTATCCTTCAGGGCTTTTGGCCTCTTGTATGGTCTTCTCAAAGTGCAGCAACTTTAGCAATGTGGACCAACTAAGAAAAAGCAGGTGAGGTGATCATTGTTACCATTCTTTTCATGCAAGTCAGTTGTCACAAACTCTGAGAAGGTTGAGAAGCTCTGTAGCCTAGTCTAAGGCTACCACAAGACTACTGGAATATCTGGAGATACTGTTTTTCCTTTGACGAGAATTTGATTGAATGCTATTGAAGTGAGGCATTTCTGGGGAGACAGTTTCTCTGGGAAGTTTTCTTTCCTGCACCAGACACTGTTAGGCTATTCCCAAATTATTGTCAAATAATGTTTTAGAATCTAAGGCAGGACTTTTTGCCCTAATGTTTAAGCAACTACAAATTCTTTTGTCTTTTGTTACTGGACACTCTTTTAAAATACTCAGAAGTGACAGCTGTCTCCGTGGCAGTGTTTTACATTTTGCACTGCTTCAAAGGAGATTGATATAAACCCACTGCAGGAAAAGATTTTTTTTCTGAAGCCTAACGAATTCACCACATCAGCCCACTAAAATATAATTTTAGTTTATGTCTTATTTGTACATTCGTACAACAAAGTCTAAATTATTTCTACAATGTAAAAGATAGGAAAGGAAACAAGTGCTTCATTCACAGATGTTGTATATTTAGGCTTCTCTCCATCTTCATGAGAAAACAACTAACTTCATTTTGGTAAAGGAAACTTAGTGTCAAAAAGTATATAACCTGAAACATCAATGTCACTACTTTTATTTTAGCACTTCTCTGGAATTTAACATTTCCTGGTTTGCCCTCAATACTGTAATCTCCAACCAAAAAATTTATAGCAACAAACTCATTCACACTCTTCCTACAGGCATCTGAAAAGATAGTACACCTCTGTCTTCTATGTAAGGACAGTAGCCATGGTTGTTGAGATCCTATGCTTTTGCTACCTTTATACCTTGTTTAGAATTTCCCTGGGCATTTAGGCCCTGAAACATGTCAGTTATATATTACTGCAGTGTACAGCAGGATAAATTTTCTTCTTTCACAGCCACAGCCTTGGTGCATGTTGCTTAGACTAGCTGGTAGTCACACTAGACATAAATAATTTTGACAGTCAGGAGAACACACCAAATACACAAGTTCCACAGATCAGCAATCAATCTCATCTGACAGACTAACCTCAGAAACAGTTTTAAAAAACATTTTTTCCTTTTGATCATTTAAACAAGTTCCGTGATAGACACTTTTCAGTCTCTCCTTTATATACAGGATCTAACAGTTTCCAGCATAAATAATATATTTACTTACCTACCTAAAATTCTATCTAAATTAAGCACACTGGAATTGAAAAAGGAAAATCTACTATTCAATAGGTATAATTTGCAGAGATGGCATACAAGGGATATGACAACTTGAGGTGAAGCAGTCCTAGCAATTCCACTTCTTTCAAATAAATATTCTGAAATCGTACTATACAGATTTCAAGGTATTCCTGACTACAATCACAAAATTGTTAACTTTTGTTTTCATTTCCAGAAGCTCCACAAATAGGAACAATAAACTGATCATGTTTCCTCTTCCCTCTGTAACTTCAATGAACACAATAATACTTTGTATTATTTCATATTTCCAAAACACTTCTGTTCAGATACTTTCCCTTGGTAACTTCTGGCATTCTACATTGTCCTTGATTTGTTGCCTGCCTCATTCCATGTTTCAAGTGAAGCACACTGCTTGCCTAACCTGCAGCTTCTATAAGTAAATAGATTTTTTAAAACCCCATACACCTAATTAATAAATCTTCCATGTTAGGGTATAAGAGAATTCTACTTTCTCCTCATGAAGAGACTTTAAAATACTCTGTACTCAGTTTGCAATAAATGTAGCCACATGAAAATTGCAGTGCTATGCACACACAAATGTGTATTCATCCAGAATAAGACTTTAAGATGATGTTATTTTGATAAATAATTTTCTAGAAAGCTTTTTATGATTCCATTTTTACAGACCATTCATGGCTTACTTTGAAGTAATAGAAAATATTATTTAATGACTAAATACTGACTATATTTTTTGATGTAAGAAATGTAAAGATGTAAACTTGACCAGGACTAGAAATTGTAGTTAGAGAAAATATCTCTGTTAAGTCTAGAAAACAAATCACAGAGTGATGCAGAAACTGATTTTTTGTGAAGTGCAAAAGATAAAAATTCTATTTTGGATTTCAATGTAATCATTACTAGCAAATAATATAAGTATAATAACTTCACTTATATGAGTACTGTTTAGTGTCATGACTTAAGCGTCACACCTTTCTATGAAAAAGACATGATGTGTTTAAGTTTGTCTACCTTTATAAAGGGAATTCACACCAGTTCTTTAGTTAATTCACTTACCATTTCAACCTTGTTGGCAAAGTATACTAGAAAAGGCACCCAAAGATACAGAAAAGTATTCAAGTATATTTATTGTCAAGAGGATTTTACTGGGATCAGAAGGAAAAAAATCTAACAAACACATCATCTAATGTACGTTGAAAATTGTTGAAAGTCTGTATCTGCAGTAATGTTATGATTCTTCACTCCATTCCTGCCTATAGGCAACAAGAGTTTTATCTCTCGCTAACCCAGCTAACCCTAATCAGAGCAATCACACAGTCTGTAATCATTCAAAAGGAACACTTCAGATGTTGACTAAATTAACACAGTCACAAGCTGGTGCAGCACATAACTGTACCTCATCTAGTAATTGCTTGTTAAAAATCACATTCTAGTGATTAAGATTTTAATGTATAGCATATAGTCACTAGAAAACATATTTGGTATTAGTGTCCTCTGCAATATTTTTTATTTTCTCTCCAATTTAACGAAGCATTTAATACACAGTGAGGCAGTATCAGCTATATGTACAGAAAGTGATGGAAGCATCTGACATTGTAAGAATATCCAATTAGAATAGGACTTCCATTTCAAAGTTGAGACTTTAATCCATGTTCTGATTTGGAACTCATTTTGATTGATAGCATTTCCTCCTTCAGTTAGGAGAATATGCTATTAAAAGTACTATCCTTTTATTTTATCTTCTGGGGCTGTAGTACCAGACTGAAATTCAAAATTTCAGTCTATATTTCTAGCCCTATAGTGCCAGCTATCTTCACCTTTCTATGCTGTCATACTCTTTGTCTGAATAAGAGAGTATTGTAACAACCACAATATAGGCAATATCTTCAATGACTAGAAGATATTTGGATGTTATTGGGGTGAGACTATGATAAACATATTTTGGGGAAAAAAAAGGAGTAAAATCATTATTACTTTTAAAAGAATGAGAAGCACTGGCTTAAGTAAAAGCAGGACTGACACTTTGGTTTTCTTTCCAGATATTGACAAGGAGATATATTTTTGCATCTAGAAACTTTCAGAATGTCTGGAAGTCAAAGATAAATAAGTAAGGAAATATGGAGTATCACATAGAAAACTGCTTAGGAAACTGAGTAAAAATTAGATCTGTCATGTCTGTAAACATCTGCAAGTCTTATCTTAAAAAACCCAGGCATTAAACTAGCAATCATTAGTACAGAATCAGAACCACTCATCTTGCCGAATCCCAATGAAAATATCAGGACAATAAAGAGCATTTCTGTGCCATTATTACTTTTTTAGGATGCAGGCTGGTACAAATATTTCCAAGTCAAAGCCAAGAAAATTAAATTAAAAACAAGCATGTTGACACAGACTTTAGCTTTCTGTTCAACATTTCAGCATGTTAAAGTGAGTATTGCCTTGAACTAGCTAAGTATGGTAGTATTTTACCATGATATAATGCACTAATACAATGAAAATCTATTGACAATTGCCTTAAACCAGTTAGACAGTTAGATATTCTACTGAGATCTAACGCATCACAGAATAAAAATCTATTTTTATTGGATAATTATAGTCATTTTTGTGAGATTTCTCAAATCAATATTTATAGTAAAGCACTTGAAAAGACAGAGAAAAAAAACAACTTTTTCCTATGCAAGACTATTTTTTTCTATTTTACAGTCACTATAAAATTTGCAAATTCATGTTTATCACTAAAGCAAGATATTCTGCTGGTAGGTGTAAAAATCTGTGGGCTAGAAAAGAGTACCTCCTGGTTTTACTTAATTATCCTCTTGCCACAAGATGGCAGTAAAAGATTAGAAATAGCTGCATTCCTAAGGTTCCCATCAGAGTGAAAAAAAATGAACAAACTTTTCAGGGAATTCACAAGAAATGTCATCTATATTTGACTTTCGATTTGGTTAGCAAGTTAGGAACATCATTCTGTATTACTTTGACAAACTGCTGAAATGCAAACCGAGTGGAGTTACTTAATATGGAAGAAAAAAAAATGTGTTGTTAAGGCTTAAATTTCCTACAAATTGCAAAGAACATTCAGTGAACATGCAGTGAACATTTAGAACTACACATTTCTTTTTCAGGATAGGAAAGTAAGAATATATTCAAATATATTAATAAAAAATAAAATTACAAGGAAAAAAACCTCCAAATCCATGAACTATTTATAGTGTCTCCTAAAGGAAAATTTATCAAAGTCCAACAACTTATACATTAAGAATAATTTACTTCATTCAGTTTTCTGTCCCGCTTGTAATAAAAAGCCCTTGATCTCTCTTAAAAAAATGTTTTGTGGTGCATAATGAGAGAAAATAGAAAAATCTTGTACTTCTAACTTACAGCATATCACATTGTGAAAGGATGTTTTCCTATTCTCACAGCAAAAATTTACCCTTCACAAATCATAGTATTGCATTATAGGAGTAGGTCAGAGTGCACTAATTGCATAAAGCCAAACTGAAACCCCAAAGTCTTGTGAGAGACGAAAGATTTCAAATCATAATTATCCACTAACAATAATTTCACAGAGTGTATGTCATTTATCTACTGAAAAACACTGCATCAAAACAACTACTAAAAACAGTGTTCACAGCCATGAGGCAGGAGGAAACAAAGCACCTGGAAACATAAAATTACAAATTCAACAGCAAGTTGCTTGAAGTTTCTATAATTGTTTCCTTCAGCAAGAAAAGGCTCTGAAAGATGTCAGGATATTATAAGAATTTTTTTTGTCATTATTATCTTGATCATTGCCAGTATTTTTGAGTATACAGAAACTACCTTCAAATTTTTTTTCTGTACATCATTTCATTTCACCTTATAATTTTCAAGGCACTAATGAACTACCCTTGATAAGTCAGTGCTTGATTACACTATAGAATCATTGATACAAAGTCTGTTTACTTAAATGGAATTGAATTTAATGATTTTTTAAAAATTATTTTTGCAGTCATTATGAAACCTCAGTTTTTAATGCTATTGTGCCACTAACTAAGTCCAGATTTAATCCACTATAATAATCAAATAGTTTCTAAAGTAGTCCAGTGCTAGTCCAGTTTAGTGCTGAATTATCATAAAATTACTCGTATACCCTTTTTTGTGAACAGAAGAATCTGAATATGCTAGAGCTAGAAATGTACTCCAACCAGTATACCCAGAGTAACAAGCCAGTTACATCACTAAAATGACCCCACGACGCTTGTAAAACAAAACTAGGTACTCTTCCAGAGATTGAGCTGGAGACGTTTAGCTGGCAGCCACACAACTGATTCACCTAGACTGCTTTTATCCTATTATACCTGACTTTCACAAGCTGTACAAGAGGCAAACTACCACCAGCCTTACTTAGATAAGTACTTACTAGTTGGATCTTTATGGCTATAGCCATGGAGGAAGGAAAAGAAGAGTATTTCCTCTCCTAAATGTCTGCAATCCAAAAGTTCACAAGAAGTCATTGCTGTGTCAACACTGTTAGTTTTTGTCCAGTAGTTTAGAAGGCTGAACTACGTGGAGTTTTACCATTTGTGTTTAGTTTCACCAAGGTAGATATATTACATGAAAAATCATTTTTAGATGGCTCTTTGTAACTTCTATTCTAAAACACTAGCATAACAAGTATAATTTATACCCCTGGATATAATGAATTTGAATTGCATTATTACTCTTAAAAATATCTTTGAATTTCAGAACTTCAATACTTTATTTCTCCTTTGTCAGAAACTTTTAGGTATTTAATATAGAATAGCTGCTGAAGGCTCATGACCTTTCTTATTCACACTACAGGTTTGTATATTCTCTTGCTTATGCTCATCAGAACTTTAATGGGATTATTAACACAATACACTTTGTCTTAATTTTTGTTATCTAATTCTCATTATTGTGACCTTAAATAAACAGCTGGAGGAAAATAAGACAAATAGGTTGTGTTCACAAAGACCATATGTGTTTCAGGTTGGTTTCAGGTACCTTGGTAACCAAGAATAGAAAGAAAATATGTATGGTTTTATTTTAATTGTCTGTACATATATTCAACACATGCTTAAAGTTTAGAAAAGAGATCCATTTCCAGAATGATTAAAATCTAAAGAATCATAGAATGGTAGGGACTGGAAGGGACTTTTAGAGATCATTCAGTCCAATCTCTCTGCAGAAGCAGGTCCACCTAGATCAGATCTCTCAGGAACATGTCCAAGTGGGTTTTGAAGACCTCCAGAGTAGGAGACTTCACACTCTCCCTGTGCAGTCTGTGCCAGAGCTCCCTCACCTGAACAGTAAAATAGTTTTTCCTTATGCTTAAGTGGACCTTTATGTGTTTCATTTTCTTTCCATTCATTACCTCTTGTCCTAGATACAACAGAAAAAAAGGGATGCTCCAACCTCCTGAAACCCACCGTTTATATATTTGTAAATATTAATGAGATCCCCCCTCAGTCTCCTCCAACTTAAGAAAGATTTTCTAGGTTCATTTCACATATCAGGGTATTCATTTGAAACCACTTGAAAATTGTGAAAGAACTTTATAAGCAAAGAAAAAAGTGCAGGTTTTAGGTAATAATGTTACAGAGAAAAATCTATCTGTGTCTATACATCAGATGTAATTAACAGAAAAATGTCAATCTAGTAACACATAAAACATATACTTTTAGGTTCTTGATCATAAACTGTCAGTAAAATGTTCCCAAGTTTTAAGTTATGGAGAGAATGAAAGGTATCTAATACTTGTGAGGTTTTGTTTGCCCATTTTAATCAAGATATCAGCTTCAGTGATATCTTGACCAAAAGCACTATACTCTTACTCAAAGGAAAAAGCACAGTTAAATTTAAGCTAAAATTAAGAGTCACACTTCCTTGAAAATAGTACTAACAATAGTCCTACTCTTTTATGGACACTACAGATTTCTGCCAAAAGGCTGCATAAACTACCCCAAAGAGAAATCAGAGACAAAAATAGTATTTAAAACTTGGCCTTGTGAAGTGGGAAGCAGTAGTGTATTTAAGGAAATTGGATGTAATATGCCTAAGCATATCTTAAACTATCTTTCATGTCATCATGAAATGTCTTGCTTCTCTTATCTTTGAAATGAAGGAGATTTTTTTTCATAAAGCTGCAAAATGACTGGGTATATCACAGTAAGTCATTTATTGAGGTCTACATTGTTACTTACTATTTAATGCAGGATTATTTTGATTAAAGATTGCTGATTAAATGGTTGAATGCTGATTTAGCTTTTGATCTCCACTAAAAAACCCTTATTTTATAGCATTGATTTTATACATTTTGGTGTTTATGGATGCTGATGGTTTCTTGTTTTAAACTATGTATTTAACTGAAATTCAATACTATATATGACCCAAGGGTCAGTTAGTGTGATTACCTAGTTTTGTTCTGGAGTTTAGCAGAAAGTCATGAGGGCAGGCTTGTAGTTCTACATAGCTTACTTTGTGAGATAAAGATTATGATGAAATAGAAAAATAACGCATTAGTATTGCTATGTAAAAATCTTCTCTACTAAAAGACATTTAAAAAAATCAGAAGACACTTATACTGATAATGATCTATAGCACGATGTAAAATTTTTATTAAAGGTTATTTGCATAAGTTGTTATTAAGATTTATTCTTACAAGTGGAAAAAAATCAGAGCGGAAATATTGTCATTCTCCTGCTTCAGTGCATCATGTGTTAGGATCTTTCCTACTTTAAACACATTTGGACTATTTTCCAGTCCTTGTAATAGTTTTTTTGGGGTGGGAGAGGGTTGTTTTGCAATAATTTCCAACAACTAAGTCTGCTACTGACATGTCAAGTCACCTTCTGAGTAGCCTCAACATTAAAAACAAAACTCCACATAATTTTTGGATTTAAATCTTATTCATCTCATTAGCACATGTACACTTCTAGTGAACATATTGCCTAGAATCTTCATGATGAAGAGAAATCAATGACATTTAAGTCTACTTTTAACTAATTTGCTGGTGACACACAGATAAAGTGAATGTATTGATCTTGAAGGAATCTTCTTATGTAACATAAAACAGAGGGATCCAAATAGAAACTTTCACATCTTGTCTGATGTATTTAGTCTCAGATACTTCTCTAACCAAGAATGAAATATAATAAAAAAAGATAAATGATTGTAAGTGCATGTATTTAAATTAAAAAAAATCTCAAAAACAATCTGAGGATTGGAAGAAGCTATTTTTATAATTTCAAATTGATACAGTAATAACATCTTCAGTTTTCAATCAGGGGTACAAGAAGGTTAGGTGCAGATTTCTTCCTCATTTCTCTGTGCCAAAAGAATAGAAAGATATGTGGAGAAAAGAAGACAGAGCTTCTGTAAAAAAATGGAACCTGTGGATAAATACACCTACATTTCCAACTCATAATAGAAGTCCATGTGCCAGCCAAGGCCATATCTGACAGAATTTTAAGATCTAGCATCATCCAGTATTGTTAAAAGAACATTATGAGAATGATAACTATATCAAGAAAAAAATTATATTGTGCCTGTTAAGCCATGTGGACAGTCAGGATAAGCATAATGTTGTGAGAGGAGAGGCTCTCTCCTCTTCCCACATCTTTCATCACCTCTTTTCAAAAGGGTTTCCAGATCCATTTTTAGGAAACTTCATTTGTGGCAGCAGTACCAGTACAAAGTTGTTTGCAGGACTGCAGGAGCCTTGGCCCTGGTGATTCCACAACCCCAGGATAGGGGACAGAGATGAGGATGCTAACACTGTATGCACATCAACATTACTGATATTGACCGAGACTCGCACCTTGGATATCATTATGTGCATTTATGGTCTCCGTTACACTCACCATAGAAAAAGCGTCAAGAAAATGGCAGTTGGCTATTTGTAAGAGAAATTAATGTACACATTTATGGGATCATTTTACTTAGAAATCTTCAAAGCATGATAATCTTGACCATTCTCCCTCTATCCTCTAAGTAACTAAAACCACTTTGAGTTCCTATCCCTTTTCTCACACTCATTTAAGAGCTCAAAGGTTTGTCCATATATTTTGTTTTATGTGTCAGGCATGAAATGCATTCAATAAAATCTACATACAAAACTCTTTTGATTCCAGTGGAAATAAAAATCAGCTGTAGACTTGTGGTACTTAGATGAACCAATGACCGATGACAGAATACACAGCAACTAAGTTTCCTAGAGAGGTGAATAATTCTTTTATTTGGGCTTACTATTAGGATAGCATAACAATTAACAAGATAATATTTTCATTCACTAAACAGGTCTAAATATCATGTAAACCACTGAAGTGTGGTAGACACAAGCAGAAAATAAGTTACATACATTTTTATTCTATGTTAATATTTGAGAAAAAAATTAACAGTCCTGTTGGACAATGCATTTGAGCCTTGCTTGTAGTGCTGTAAACTACATTGATATCTATTCTTTATGTCTTAAAAATTTGGATAATATAGCATTGCTGAATTCATCAGGACTGCATTAATTTTCAAGAGTAACATCTGAACAGGTTAAATGATGATATGTCATGTTCTTTAGGCTGTAACGCAAAGCATTGAGATTGGATTTATTGTATTATCCTATCTGTAATGTGGCATGTAATGGATTGTTAACAGTAAAATAATAAAACACATATACATCCATATTCCATATGCCATAGGATAGAGAAGTTTTCAGGAAAAACATCTTGGAGAGGTTTTTTAATTGTTAAGCCACAAAACCACACATTTCTAGCTTCTGAGCAACAGAATTTTGGATTAATCTATTTTTATTTCATTTTTTTGAATCATTACCTTTACATAAACACACACATGTGATCTGTTCTTTACATGATTTCCCACTGTTTGAAGTACGATTCAAAGTTCACTTTGAGTTACACATAAGGGACTCCATAATTAACTTACAAATAAAAGCCCCCAAAACCTGTGTGAAGAATAACGTGCATGTGGGAATGGTATGAAGAAGAATACCTGTCATGTTGCTTTTTCATTATATCCAGTTAACATCCTAAATCTCTATATTCCCCTGATGCAACCTGTTGGTACTGACATAGCACTACACACTTCCAATTAGCAGACTTGAGTTTATATACTATAACTGATTTCCTGTAACAGTACAAGCCAGGGAGTACCTCTGAGATACTGCTGGAGCTTTATGCCTCCTGTTGGACATGCTTCTTTATCCAAAAAGTGATAAACATTATCTATTTCATATAAGTCAGTAGAGGCAAGAAGCAGTAGTGGGAGCTTACAGAAAAAGTGAAGGAATAAAAAACAGATATAAATTAAGAGAGATAACGTACAAGTATTCTGCTTGCTTGAATGTAAGCCCTGTACAAAAAGGTTTTTCCCTGTTTTGTCTCTACTGTACACACACACACACTTGAGGTAACTGATTCTGACACTTAATAATCAGGAAATTGTACATACAAAGAAAAGTGTATAAAGCTTCAAGTGGCAGATTTTTGGCAGGTTCTCCACATACTAAAAAGTAGACTGATAAGCTAGAAAAGAGAACCTGTAAGCTCAATAGCTCTTGGGTTCAGTGGTGTTCTGGCTTCCCACCAGATTGAAACAGAAGAAAAAAACCCAGTGCTCAAGTCCACTTGATTTTTTTTTTTCCCTGTGTGTAGTAATAGAGCCTGATAACTATAATGCACTCAGCTCCCCAGAGATGAGGGTTATTTTTTATTTCTCTGTTGCAGAGCTGCTAACCCACAGAAACAGACAAGTTAGAGAAGTGGCCATGACAAGGATTCAAAGCTGGAGAACTGTAAATCCAGGGAGGAAAAGGCAAGCAACACTCAACATAGGAGTTCCTCTTGGCCTGAAGAGCCGGGGAATATCTAGTTCAAGACAGAATTCAGAGCACCATTGTCTCCTCCTTTCAAGTTTTTTTTCCAGAAGCTGAGCAGCAGAGATAGTATGTCCTTTTTCCAAAAAGCATTCACATTAGATTTGAGGGTGCAGGAAGTACAGTGTGTGTGTGTTGCATAGTCAGCCAAGGTTGCAGTGAACTGTACCTTTAGTTTGCATGGGTTTTCATTGATAGTTGCATTCTAGTCAGATAAATTGAAAAATGCTACGATATGACATCCTTACATGCAGTGAAGTCACCCTTCATATTGTTTACTTTGTCATATTTAAACTGCCCATAAGAAAAGAACTCTAATTACTGAATTTCACTTTTCCTCCTTTATCATAAACAATACATCAATTAAAGCCTAGAGCAAATAAAATGATAATGCAGAATACATATTTATGCAATTTACTTAAATTACTCACAAAATGTTTCCCAAATCCTTATATTCTATGTAAAATAATCTGTGTTTCCCTTCCGTTTCTATCATGTCATATTAAAGAATTAACTGTAACAGGTTGATTTTTTTTTTTTAAATCAATGAAAAAAGACATATTGTGAAGTCCAATTAAGATATCTTGGTGTTTACAAACTTGGTTTCAAGTGATAATGATGAATGAATTGAAAATAATCTTAAAATAAGCCAGAAACTTCACCCGGTTGCTACCATTCAACGATCTTCTTTTGACCCCCTGCAGCAGTGCTGCAACCTAGTGGTGTAACGAGGTATAAAACTACCCTGCTTCAACCTGCAACCTAGCTCTAAGATTGGTTAACAGACACAGAAACTTCAGCCACCTGGACAGAGTTATCCAGATGAGACAGGCTCTGTTTCATTCATTTCTTTGGGAAATCATGATGAGATAGGAAATTACTTTCTCATGAGTAGATATTATTTTCTAATTAACCTTTTCTGCCTTTTACATTTAATTTAACAAGGAAAAAAAACCCATATTTCTTCATTGAAACTTGTATACTTCTGTGCATGTGCAGATGGGTGTCTTATGAATATCCTTCTACCTTTAATTAATGATGAGCTAATTTGCTCTGACATATAACATTATTTTTATGCATTTTTCAACTACAGCTAGGCACAGAAAAGAACAGTAACCACAGTGTCTACTGTGAGCACATTTCACCATTTCATCAGTTTCTCCACAGATCCTTTGTCTATTGAGAACACACAAGTACAAAGTTTTAGTATATCTGCACTCATTTACTCTAACGCAAAGCCAAAAAGATCATTTAAAAAGGTCCTATGTACAGTCTCTTTAAGCTATAGTTTGCTATTTCTTTTCCATGAACTATTATAAAGCATTATAAACTGTTGGCAAAGCAAGCAACCAAGGTATAGTTTCCACTGCTACACAAAGTAACCAAAAAAACACCCAAAATCATCTAATCAGCAGCAGTTTCAAGTTCTAGTATCTGTATTATAATCAACATACCTCAGATATTAGAGTTCCTATTTAACAACACAAAATCATCTTGACACCACACAGAGAAAACGTGGACATAAAGCTAAACTGAAATTAACAGAAACTGCTACAGAAATGTCCTCTTCATTTATAGTTTTATTTGACAATGTATATATGAGAAGTATATATGAGAAAGAATATATGAGAAGACTCCCTCAGCCACAAACTAGATTACCAGTTTACAATCCAAGAAGTATTCCTCTCTTAACATAAGCCCATAATGGTTTGAAAAAATTGTTTTTTCTACTCTTGAGAAACCTTCTCTTTTCTGCTTGCCTTTCCCTGGTTGCTAAGTTCATTCTTTCATCTCCTCCTCTAAAACAGCACAGACTACTGTTACATTCAAAAAGTAACCAATTAATAGAAAAGTTTTATCATCTGAAAAAAAAAATCTCAATAAATACTTGTGCCAGACTCATAATATTCCTACTAAATGGTATACTTAAAAAGGATTTAGAGATTCAGAAGTATGCACCAGTCTCCCACTCCCTGCTATCCTCCTCCAGGAATATCACCATGTAATTTTAAAGCCTACTAGCTAAAGAAAAAGCAACAGTTTTTTACAAACTTGTTTCATCACAGCATGCACACACTCATATGTGCATCCACACATGCATCCACAACAAGTTGTATAATTCAAAAAATACCTTAAAAGCAATGGGTGTGCAGTTGGGGCAATACAGAGGCTTTTACTGAAATGAAAGATGAAGATTATAGGCAACAGCTCCATTTGTGTGGAAGCAACAGAGATGATAGGTCAGTTTTAAAATGCTGGTTGCTATTTGTCACTGATTGCACGTGCAGATGCATTCTCTTAAGCTGAAGAGCTGTTAGATTTGTACAGCTGCAACTAATATTTAGTATTAGCCTATTGCAAATTTTTAATGCCGCTGACAGTGACATCAATAGTTAGTAGTTGGGAACATAGATTTAGACTTGCATTGTGCTGCATTAATTTAACACCACATCAAATATGGATTTTATTGCAGCAGTGACAATAAATTCTCACACAGGTGCAGACTAAATTTTTCCTCCCTGCACCTCTTCTCTTCCCCCCCCCCCCACCCTTTTACTGAAATGTCAAACCTGGCAGTATTTTCCCCATTTGTGTGTATAGACATTTGAAATTTCACCAACATCCACCCTGATATCCCTCTCCACAGGGATTTCCTTCACAGGAAGCATTTACTCTGAGTGTGTATAAATATTCTAAAATTCAATTCAGGGCAGAACGAATAGCAGTGGAAGCTGTAACAGACTTGAACTGCTATTCAGAAAGTCAGGGCACATATGTGTATGTTGCATGCTATGTTCATAACAGGAACACCATCAAATGTGCCTATTTTTTTTTCTTTGACCCAAGTAGTACTGTTCCCCCTCACTAAATTTGCAAGAACTGAATACAGATAGAAACTGCTGCTCAAAAGACAGCTTGGTTTACTAGGGGAAAAGAAACAAATTATAAAAGGCTTCCTGTTTCAATCTTGAATAAATGTTACAGATTTACTTTGAGGAGAGAATGCACAGCAGTTATTTCCTTATCCCTTGTTTCGTTACTCCCAAAGCATATTTAGAAAATGGAAAAAGTTGTATACAGTAGAACAATTCTATGCATGTCACTAAGCACCATACCATTCATAATATAACAGTAATCATAATATTAACAGCAGCAACTACAGAGAGCTTAAGGAAATAGAAAGAAGAAAGGCTCCTACCTTTTATTCTGCTTCTGAGAAAGTGAAGTAATGTCCACCCCAAACAAACTGAAAAACGAGCTATTAGAGTCCTTTTTTTGTTTGTTTTCTCCTGTTATTCTCTAAGACTGATCCTACTTGAATACAAGTCGGGCTTTTTCTCCCAGCATCACTTAACTCTGGACAGCCAGGAACCAAAGCTAAGGGGGAGCTCTCCCTCTGACTGGCTTTCATTCAGAGCTCCTGATTAAAAAAAAAAAAAAAAAAAGGGGAAAAAAAAAAAGAAGAGAAGAGACACAGCATCACCACCGCACACACGCAGTAGCGTGCACAGACACACAAGCACACACTCCCTTCTTCCCTCCCTCCCCTCCGAGGAACAGAGTGGGAGCCAGAGGAGCTGCTGGTGGAGCCGCAGCGGTACCCTGGGAGGCTTGGAGACCAGGGAAGTGCAGGCGCTTCCGAGCGCACACTGATTTGCAAGTGAATGCGGTGGGAGGATACAGCGAAACGGAGAGCTTTTTTGTTAAAGCCCGGCGCCCTCCCTCCGCTGACAGAATGGTTCTCTGTTTTTTGAAGTAGAAGGTAATCAGCCTCCTCTGCTTAGCTCGTCGTAATAATAAATACTGGGGAAAAAAAAAAAAAAAAAAAAAACCACTTTTTGTGCTGTATTCTTCTTGATTAAATATAGCCGCTTTCCTACGCCAGCGGTGATCTTTCAGCAGTGCTTAAGAAATTTATATATGTATATATTTAAAAAAAAAAAACAGCATGCTGCCAAGATAAATTACAACCTCGGAGGGCTCAGATGAAACCAAAGAGAGTAGTTATTTTCTTCATTGAACTGCTTACGCTATTAAATTAGAAACATTTTTCCTTGTACTTCACCAGGTTTATGATTAATATAAAATAAGACAGGTTCAGGCAATATTAAGTATTTTCCCATTTCCAAAGATTATTGGGAAAAAACAGTCAACACCACTGCTAATCCTCCATTAATATTTTTTTTCTCCAGTTGGCATTTGTAATACCTGTTTTGATATTATTTCAATCACTGCATTTGAACTTCACATTTTGCAGTGTGTTCCTTTTCATCAAGTTAATCTGTGTTTGTTTCATGTTTCTAATACAGCAAATTGGACTTAGCACAATCCTCCTTGGATCATATCAAGTCCAATCCTTTCATTGTGATACTGTAGAGGGTTATGTGTACATTAGTTAGGAGAGATTTAACAGATAGTCACATAAGATTAAACCAATGGATGTCAGTATTGCTCTATCTAAAAAGTGTCATAAAGCGCTTTCTCTGGTTGCAAAAAAGTCTTCCAAAAAAAACCCAAACAAACCAAATTATCTTGAAACTGGAGCTGAAATATGTTGTATTTGGGACTGAGGAAGAAATTAACAGTGAAAACTACTTCATTATTAGAAAATCTGATCCAGGAGGAGATAGATCAGTGATAACTACTTTGCTTGGTTTTCAGCTTCTATCAGTTGAAAAGACAACAGAAAAAAAATAAAAAAGCAAGATTCTTATCATACCTAGTATCACTCCTAATGTTAACAGCTGCTGCCATTTCCTCGGATCTGTAATCATCTGTAGGAAGACAAATGACCCACCACCTAAGCCCAACCTTTTGGCAGAGGAGCAAGTCAGAATTTAAACAACATGCAATGCTAGCATGTAAACGTATCATCTGGAGATAGAAATAAGCAAAGCAGAAAGATGCTAGGAGCGGAGTGAATCACTTTATACTATTCTATATGAAAGGATATGGTTTTGAAAAAATGTATCTAGTGGATTTTTAATCTTTCAAGGAAAGACAATGAAGTTCACTAGCTTTGGCTGTACTTGGGCACATGAATACACAGTGTTGTGCATAACATATCTGTAAAAAAAGAAAGAAAATCCACTGCTTTGCTTCTCCCTTCCCCATTGTTGTATCATAAAAATTAGAATTGCCGTCTGTTCATCTGCTTTTGTTTTCCAAAGACCTCCATTCTCAGTGCTTTCACAGAAAAAGGCTGCAGAATCTAACTCAAGCTTCCTAATCTCTGCCACCATTTGACATTACACTATGTAAAGATTCGTTCCCAGTTCCCAATGATCCATGTGGGACTGACAATAATGAGACATCTGCGCCTTCTTCCAAGTTGACCCATTTATTTGTGCAAAACTGGAAATCTATGGAACTTTTTATTCTGGTTTTACCACCTGTGCTTCTGCCTTCTGAAATATTAGATCTGAGCTTGGACCCAAAGCTAGAGATTTCCTTAGAGGAAAAGTTGTGCTTTCAATTGGGTATACAGACAAATTAAATTATAATGAAAGACAACACAAATATGTGGAGATGTATATACATGGCTGAGAAGTAGCTCTGTAAAGCTGAATTGCTCTTTGGATGATGAACAAAATACTGAGTATTGAAAATGAAGTTAAAAGCTTCAGCTCCTTTTAACATTTTGTCTTCTGTTATTTAGGTTACAACCGTGAAGTGAGAAATAAATGACAATTTGTGTATACATACAAAAGTTTATTCTATGCATACACATACACTCACATGCACACACAGAGCTATGCCAAACTCTGAAGTCAAAGGAAATTAGGATCTAATGGAATTAATCAGGAACAAGAACTTCAGAGTGACTGAATGTGTGCTCACCTTCTTTTCTGAGGAGTGTTTTGTTATCTTTCAGCTAGGGTTTTGTTCAGCTAGAATGAACTGATTTTATCCTACAGATACATTAATTTATTCAGGCATAGTTACTGCAGGTCACACTTGGACCCTTAAACTGGACTAACTTTGGTAGTTAATGTTTAACTCTAGAAAACTGATGTTTTGTCACTAACTCCTGTTTTAGTTGGTATGGTCAATTTTTTAAAAGAGGGTATTTATTTATACTGATAACTTAGAAATATCTAAGGCCAAAACAGCTATTCAACAGTATACTTATTCATATATGTGACAGTAACTTTAAAACAAGGTGGCATTATAACCTATTTTTAACACTGCCTAATACTTCACATTAGAAGAGTCCTTTTATAGCTGCTTAGAAATTTACCAAACAAATTATTTAGAATTAAATTTTCTACACTGATGGTCTGCCTCAGGCAGAAATCATTTAAAAACATTTCAGCCAAAATGATACTAAGATTTCAGAGAGCAAGGAAAAATTATACATTTGAAATTTTCTCACAGGAGTAAAACAACCTTTATGCTTTGAAGGCAGAATGGGAAACTCCACAGGGTACAGCTGGCCTTTGAGTCAGAGAAGCTTACCAGTGGGGACAGATTAGGTCAAGGAGCACTAAAATAAAGGAAGAGTGGAAGGAGCAGAAGGAGTGGAGGTTGGGGGACATAGTCTTCTTTCTCAGAAAAAAAAACCAAAAAACCACAAATAAAGAGAAGACATATTTCTGATAAAGAAGCAAGATGTAAGAAACAATGGTAGAATAGGGATAAAAAAAAATTAGAAAGGAAGCACATGAGATAAAACATCAGAAAGAGACATACAGACCTTACTAGGGACTGTGAGGTTGCTTTTTGTCATCTCTGTCATCAAGGAAGGCAGCTTTATCCTTTGAGACGATAGGTCTACTACTACTAAAATTGATACCTACTCAGACTACAGGGAAAATGCTTTCCTTGGATTTCATTTCTGGTTACAAACTTGGCAGAGATCCCAGAAGCCAACAGTTGCATTTGTAGGAAGATGATAGTGTGCAAGAAGAATGAGAAAGAAAAAAATCTGGAATTAGTTCCTATTTTACTAAGTATCAGTATTGGCAAATGTCTGTCAAATCTACTTGAATTCTCTCCACTCAGTGTTGTCCACCAAAAAGACAAATCAGTTTGGATTATTGATAGCATTCTTCAAATCGCCAATCATGTTTTTGGCAACAAAAACAGACACAGTGCTTTTTTAAAAATAAAGCTGTATTGATACAACCAAGCAGAAGCTAAACATAAAAGAATATTTCTTTATTTGACCACTAAAATTACTCTATGGATTTCTCCTTTTAAAGTAAGTTGGTTGGTTGTCATTTTTCTGTTGGTCTTGGTTTAAACAATGTTAAAGTTTGCTTGCAGACACCATCACACTGGGTAAATACAACACTGATATGCAAGATGTTCCTAGTAATAGGAGTGTGAAAGTTACTAGATCTCTCTTTCCTTGGCCTTTCCATTTCCATTCAGTGACAATTGCACTAGAATGTTATGAACAATTTTAACAACTTGCTATTTGATTCCCATTTAACATTAATATGTTTCTCTGCATTCACACATAAATAATGTTTTTGCACATCGGGTTTATTCAGATGTTTGCTTTTGCTGCATGATTCTAATTCCATTATCATATACCAATGCTGTTACATCTGTCTCTACAGGTTTGTCAGGAGGTTTAGTGCCATCTCATTACACTTAAATGAAAATGCATGTATGTGCAAATGCAAATAAATGAACAAATACACAAGAAATCCCTCCTCCCTTGATAACATATCTGTAAGAACACAGATTAAATGTATCAATTTTGCATTTGCCAAATGTAATGATGATATGTTAAGATCTGCTAAACTGCTAAACAGCTTTAGATCAATTGCTTACACTTGAAAGAGGTTATATTTCTCCAGAGAAGAAAATCAAATTAAGCATACTTTTTCAGTCTAAATAAAATCATAAATTACATTTGTGGTCAAAAGCAAACTGTAAAGCATAACCTCACTCAGAAAAAAAGACAAAAATACAAATAAATGCTATGGTTTAACGTGTCAAATATTGTAGCTATATCACATTTAGATTCAAAGAGAATTAAGGACATTTTAAGCTTTGTATTCATTGAAATGTTCATGTGCAGTTAGCAAGATGCATGTTGACTCTCTTTTCAGGTTTAACAGATTATGAGAAGTGTTACTCTTGTGCTACTTTCTTGTTTATCAAGAGGTACACCTTAAAGTTAGGTTAGCAGAAGAGAAGTGAATTACGGAAAGGACCCACTCTTTCTTATGCTCTCCCTGGTATAATTCAAGCTTCCAATGTGCAAAACAGCACACTTGAGACAGTTTTATTTTTTTTCCAGCGAACCTTCGTCATAGAGAGTGACATTAACAGGGCAGGTTTTTTTTCTTCAGTGCAAAATAGGATTTGGATTGAGAAATGTTATGTTCAGAATGTGGAAGCAGTCAAGATGCTCGGTAAGAGCTGTTTTCAATGGAATGTGTAATTATTACTAGAATTATTTTATCTCTGTGCTTAAAGCATTCATCTGAGAGGCAAAAGTATCAGTAATAATTGATGTCTTATGTTTAAATTACAGGTATACTAAAATGAAACAGGCTAATATAAATACATTTTACAAGTGTGTTCCTCTTCTTCTAGAAGAGAAATACAGTTTTTATACCTTTGACTCCATTAAATTGCAACATGCTGACATATTGAAAACTATTTTGAGGTCTGACTTTGGTAGGCATCACTTATTAGAATTCTTGGAGCAGATCTTCCATCTCTATCCCAACAGATGTTCTCACTTTGGCCTATTCTGTCTTAATACAATGTGTTTACTCACTTTATCATCAGAAGCTTTCAAGCTGCTCATGTTTTGTCAAGGATCTCAAGAAGCTAGTACACTGTTGTGTGAGACTCCAAATGTAATCACATAGTCTGTAAAGAAACAAGACTGACAAAAGGCGAAAAAAAAAAAAAAAGTTTAAATCTGGTCCATGGTAGAACTTGAAATAAAATTAAGATGTTCTGTTGCCCAGTTTGGTGCACTTCGACAATTCGACAACTTTCTTCTAATCTAAAAGGCTACAATTTTCTTCTTCCTTTCTGCTTGAACTGTCAGGTGATCTGACTGTTTCAGAGATAATGATGAATTTCTCCTGAGAAAGATATCCTTTAGGCCATTACTGTCTCTGCTGGCTTCCAAGAAAACTAAGCATCAAGATATATTAAATGCCCTGCCCTCTGCCACTTAGGTTAGACCATGACAGTATCAGAAAGAGTCTTACCAGCTACATCAGATTGCTGTAAATGTTCTCTTCTCTATGTATACCTCTTTTCAGTTTCCTCTGTACTTGTATTAATACAATAAGTAATCCTAGAGAAGCAAGACTTGCAATAGAGACTAGTTAATAATGTCTGTAAATCAAGATTTGAAGATGTCTCAGAATAAATAGCAATACATAGAAGCATTAATAGACTACTAATAAGTATCACAAAGGCTGTAAGAAAATTAATATACAGTGTTACTGATGTGTTTTCAACTTGAAGTAAATGAAAACAAAAGCTAAAGTTGCACTTGAAAACAAAAATTTACATCTTTGTGTAGATGGATGTTAAAGGACGTGTACCAAGGAGCAGAATGGAGTTTTAGTATTTCTGAAGCAAAGGAAAAAAATTCTTTTTGTTAACAGTGAAGTTTACCCAAAGTTCACAATCACAAAGCCAAATTCCTCATCTGTATGTTTTACTCTGAAATAAAGGAAAAAAAATACAACAACAGGCTCCTATAAAAAAAGAAGAGTTATGCTTTAAAAAACAATTGGCATATAATTTACTGAAACTCTTTGTGCTAAAACAATATAGCTGTTGTTGCAACACTGTTCTGGTTTACATTTTCTTTCCCTCGTAGTAGCTTGTCTTAAACTTATTCAGGTGAGTAAAGATCTTTGGTACAAGGAATAGCAATGCCTTTCTCTGAAGAAAGGCAAGTCAAACCACCCATTAAAGTTTGCAAAACCATCATAAATATCTGCAAGCAGAACTGTTTTTTAACCTCCACATTCTGGAAAATTTAGTCAAACCATTTGCTCCTGTATGACCAGAGACAGATGTGTCAGGAGACTTATAGGGACTCAAGTACGAAATAGCACTCTAGATTAGAGTTCACGCACTTAATATTTCAGTAGGATTGGAAAGAGACAAAGAACTCCAACCTGAAGAAGAGTAACTGTCCTCACTTGTCAGAGTACAAGTATATGCTCAACTCTAACCGCAGGAGCAAATTACCTGAAGTCAACAAATGTTGTCATCCACAATTGGATGATCCAGTTGCTCCTACTCTTGAGGCCTTGAAATGTGATATTTTTGTATTGTGAGAAGAATTTGACTAAAGTGTTGCTGAAAGAACGCCTTATTTTTAAGCCACTCTGTCCTTCAGTGACCCCTGCTAAAATATCAGGCATCTATGTTGTGTGTAGAACTTTCACCACTAAGCTTTCTGAAAAAGAAACACGTTGATTGTCAAAGAATAACTTTTAGCCAAATAACAGCATATTAAACTGCGATTCATAATTCCAAAGCTATAATCAAGTCTCATTTTAGAAATGGATGCCATCAGAATAGGCCAAAATTTGCAACTGAGGAAATGATGATGCAGGTATCTTATACTAAAACTTAGCTTGCAGCTAATAAGAGAAATCTTCATCACTTAGTGTTCAGTTAGCAGTTTACATAAAATCACTTTCTTGGCTTGGACAACTGCCCAATGAATAAGTATTCACATCATAAATATGCACACATAAAAATTGTTATCAGTACTAATTAGACTAGCAACCTATTGGCAGACTCAACAGAAAGAGAAAGGAGATTTGCTTAGGTGACAGCATAACATCTGATGCCAGAATAAAAATGCATGAACAAACGTTGGCACAGAAAACTGCCTATGAATTCAGATGAGTTTAAAAATTGTAAACAAATAAATAAAGAATTAAAACTGTTATGTTTGGTTGTTCCAAAATAGAATAAAAGCTAATACACACAGTGTGTTACATCTTTGCTGTTTTGAAAGGCTTAGTCAAAAGCAAAAAGGGAAAAATCTTTCAAATAATACAAGACACAGTTAAAGCTATGCGTTAAGATCAAATAATATCACTTTTGTACGTCTTGTTTTTCTGTAAAATTGTACATTTTCAGGCATAAACAAAAAAGTGAAATCTTATTTTTGTATATTGTTTAATATTTTAATAACAGCAGATGTGATTTTTTTTTCATTACTATTTGAAGCTTAGAAATAATTATTTTGATATTATTCCAAAGATAGATCTAAAACTTTTCTGGGCTTCATACACCTTTTCTTTACCACAATAGTATTTCCAACTATTTATTAACCTCTGAAAAACCCACTGATACATAGCAGGAAATATTCTGAATAAAATTCAATATGTGCCTTTCTGCAAATATATTCCTCCTTAATGAGTTGTTTTTATGCAGGAGTCAGAAAGTGACCTAAAAGTATAAGAAGTGATTTTACCTGCAAACTCTGACTCTTCATCATTACATCACGATATGGTGTTTATGGTAAGAGTGTAATATAAACCTAAGGCAGCATAAAAGGAATTTGGCACACAACTTTCTAGAATATCATAACATTTTAGCCTCAGGACAGTAACAGTAAATAAACATAAACAAAAAAATAACAAAAAAAACAACCTTAACCAAGGAAGATCCAAAATAGTCAATAGCCTTTTATAGTTTATCTTCAAATGGAGCAACAGTCAAGAAGCTCTGGTACACTCTCTTGTTAGGTCATTATTGTGCTACATTCTCGTTCCCAAGAAAGAAAAAATACTTATTTGAGAGTTCCAAGTTCTGGTACTTAAAATTATGCTTCTGTGTTATATAACATGAAGTTATAAGGTATAATGAAGGATAATGTTAACACGGTTTTTAGGATGTAGTAAATACTTTTCAATATTCATTTTGTCGTCAATATCATAAGAGAAATAGTAATTAAGAAATGCAGACAAAAGAACAGAATCTTGAGAAACAGAACAGAATTGTGTAATAACACACTATGGCCATTAATTAGTTTTAGCTTTAAAATTAAAAAAAAAAGAAAAAAAAAATTCTTGAAACGTAGGTCTCAGAACAGTTAATTAGAAAACACAGTGCACTCAAGACTACCATGACAGCTTCCTAGGTTTCATTGTGAGGAAATAAAAAAGAATCTTGAATTTTTAAAATACTGGTACAACTCAAATGAGTCAAAAAGCATAAATTTCAACACTAAATGGTGGAAGCTGTAAGATGATGCATTGTATAGCACTGACTATTAATAAGTTCTCTACAGGAAAAAAAAACCCTGTGAATAGGAAGCTGGTAACAACAGAAATTTCCTTCTATAGGTATGATCCCACAGCTTGTAAATTCTAAAGGATATTTAGTCTAACAGCAAGTTCTGGCAAGTTCTACAGATAATCACCTCTATTCCATCTATTTGTGAATTTTGGCCAAAAACCAAACACTTGTGTTTGTCATTAAGATGGAGATGTTAATTACATAATGAAAGCATTTCACCTTCAGATAGCAAATTGTTAATGCAAAGCTTACAGTTTCCTTGCATTTCTTCTGCATAATTAATCATTCAGTTTCTCAGCTGACAAGTTTTTTTCCTCTGAAACTGATGCAATGCTGGTTCATTTTGTCCAGAAACCTACAAAATATAGTTAAGTCTAGCTTTTACCAATGAAAATTTTATCAGCCACACATCCACAAGTTCCTAATTACTTTCCACAAAACACCTGCAGAAGTATAATGGGAAATAATGTCTCAATTGTAATTAAAAAACATGAAATGACTCCAGTAAATACTATCAAATAAAAAGCCACATTTGTTTTTTTATTCATTGGCTTTCCCAAGAACTATAAGAAGTGTCATGCTAATGTTTGTAACACATTCTTACAAAGCAATTGGATGTTAACAATAATAGCAATAATGATTTACAAGAAATATATGTTTTCTACAAAAGGAATTAAAATATACAATATTTTTATAACCACATTTTGAGATTTTTGTTTTATTTGGAGCTGGAAAATCCATTCTAAGTTTTGCAGTAGATTTAACAAATTTGAGAGGTCACCTCCATTGAAATGTCAAAAGATTTTACCCAAAAACCAGGAGTCTTTCCAGAATGGTCTTCTACTCCACAGTGAGAACCCGCACTGAGAGGTAGAAACAATGCCTTGACAGAGCACCAGTTAAATTTTCACTGTGATAAGAAACATACATATACAAACTACTAGCCAAAAGAAAGAAAAAACCAAAAGAAAATACTCCAGCCTACGGAGTCAAGGCCACTGCAAAGTTAGGATTAGGCAAACTTGTTATGGATCACTAGAAATGCAAAAAGAAATCCAAGATAAGACAACTGAAGTGTTCATTAGACACATGGTACTTTCCCCAAAATGTCATTCTGCCTGGCTCAGGCTAAAAGAAAGTCAGTTTTCCTGGAAAAAGCAATACACTTTATTGGTCTAACTTTCACATCATACAGGCGAGGTACAATTATATTATTTCATAACAACATGCTGTATTTCAAAGGCATTTTGAATTTAAATCCTTAACTCTCACTTTAAGTCTTTGAAGATATAAAAGACAGAAATTAATCTTGTTAAAATGTTTAGAATATCAAAAGAAACACTCTTAGATTACAGTCACATTCTGAAGTTTCTGTCCTTTTAGAATCGGTGTTTTTTACTTTAAGGTGTAAATTAGGAATGTTCCTTCAGATTCTGAAAAAATAGCAACTGAGATATGCAAGAATACTGTGTTTTATCAGAAGATGACAGGTATTGCTACAGAGCCTTTTAGGCTAGTCTGTTATTTTACAGAGATATTACATTTGGTTCATGTACCTACTGACTTTCCTTCTGATATACTGGGAACATACACATAAGTGAATAGCCATTACAAGATCTGCTTTATATCATTGTTTGATTTTCTGTGCATTTCTCATATAGTATATTTTTAAAAATCAAATATTTTTCTAAGATTTAAAAAAGGAGTCTTTAACATACTGTGAGGGAAAACAAATCAAAGAGTACTTAATTTTAACAGTAATTTATGTAGTATATTTTAATGATTTCAAAATGTCTTGATCTCAGCCTTATTTGTAAACTCTGAAATGTGCATTTATTTTCACACTAGAAATAAGCCTTTCAATAGAGTTTCACAAAACCAGCTGCAAGCTAATACTTAGAAAAGGTTAGTTCATTATATACTTACCTTGAGTATGACCAGTTCTAGTCCATGCATTAGTTAATTTTTGCTTTAAAACATCTGCTGGATCTGTATCTTCCCAAGGAAAAGAAGAACACTAAATGGGAGGGTCAAACTTTGACACGTTAACTGAATTTAGGGAATAGCTTCATCTAAATTGTACACTGAGCAAAAAAATAAAATAAAATAGAGCATTTCTATTAAAGCAAGTGTGAGCATTTCTATTAAAGCAAGTTAAAGCAAGTGTGTAGGAATCATTCCATCCCTCTCCAGCAACGTATATGTATATCAATACCTAACCAGGGAAGACAGGTTTATTTCTCATGTGTGAGTAAATGACTCATTCAGGACAATGGCATGGTGTTCTAATTTTATTTGTTATTTACTTTCAAAAAAACCCTTAGAACGTTATTTGTTTTAAACTATAGTTGTGACATTTTCTATAACAATAATTCTCTAATTATTATTCCCAAGTTACTAGTCAGCCATACAAAATACCTGCAAGCACATAAAATAGGTTAGGGCTAGGTTAAATATGTCCCAAAGTCTTTCTTTCCATTTTGGAGTAAGGTGAAAAGATTCTGTTAATAAAGCTGTTTGTTACACCAGTACATTCTACAGGAAACAAACACAAACATTGTATCTCCTATTTTCTGGTTAGGAGAACTTATAGTGTGTTTTGTTATTTCTCTCAAGAAAATAAGTGTAGGTGAGTGACCATGATTTTTTTAAACTCCTATTAGGTTTTGTTCTTATCCTTCTCTTACTGGTTAACTGAATGTGTAGGGAATTAAAAAACTATTGGGTCAGGATGATTATGTATACAGCAGTAACTAATTTACAGTTTGAAAACAGAAACAAACCAGGATACAGTAAGGAACTGAAGATAAGTACACACTATACTGCATCTTGAGATGTACTCTCTTCTTGAGATGAAAACACTCACAGCTTTTCAACAGGCAAAAAGACATACTTTTGACTAAAATAACCTTTTAAGCAAGTGACAAGAAGGTAAAATAGTTTCCAAGTAAGCTATACTTTTTTTTTATCAAAGAAAACATGGCCAGCTGCATATACAATTTATCTTAAACTGTTTACAGAAGATTTGCCATCGTTTTTCAAGGTATTTCTCTTTTCAAGTTTTTAGATCTCATTTTAGGCTATGTATCATTTTGTCAGTTTACAGAATAAATCACAGTATTACAAAAGCTCTTACAAAGGTTCTATTTGAAGATTAAAAAATTATGTGCATAAAGCAAGATAGTTATATACATGCACATATATACAACAGTCTATGAAATTTCATATCAAAAATTGTAAATTATAATACATATAATAAAACATCCCTATTAGTGTCAGTACACTTTGGGGTGGGGGAGTGGGAAGCTGTATGATATGCAACATCAGGTTAACATATAAAAAATAAATACCTACAGGAATTAGACATAGACAGGTAAAAGGTAATTAATAGTGAATCATTCTTCTTCCATGCAAAAATATTAACATATACATCAAACAAAAGAGGGGAGAGAAAGGCATCTAGCAGACAATGGCAGTGAGAATGTAGATATCTCATTGTGCCAAAAGAAATGCTGACAGATAATTTTCTTGGTATTATGACATTTGTATTATCTCTCCTGGATGAGCATTTTCTTGTATCCAATGAAGGGTGAATACACACTAAATCTTTAGGATAATTTAGCTTAAAAAGTCAACCAGAAAGAAGAAACAAATGTACTGTTAATTAGCCTCCTATAAACTCAGAGAACTACTTCTTTAAATAAGTTTTTAAAAAAGGTTAGGAATTTTATTTACTTGATCCTTGTAAATACAATTTCTTATTTTCAAGTGTTAATGTCAACTCGATTTCTAGGTCTTTGTTTTCTTGACTCTCTGAAATGAAGTTTTTCTACTAATCATATATCATTCTTAGCCTATTAATATCTTATCTGAGGTTAAATTCCAAACAGAAAGCATGACCAAAAGAAAAAACTGTGTTCTCTCCCTTGACAGATGCATAACTTTACTTAAGGAGCATTAACAAGTCAAGAGATCTTCAATATTAGTTATTAGTTGGCTATTAATTATAAAAAGCTTTAATGCTACTACAACAACTCAGATGAAGTAGGGAGGTGTCACTCTATATAATTTCTCATTTTGGTTTCATAATTTCAAAGAATACTTATTCCAGAAAGAAATACAGCACTTTGGGGAAAAGAAACCCAAATTATCTTCAAAGCACAATTGACAGGAGGCATTATTAAGAGATTTGGCTGACCAGGAGACTGATAATCATAAGAATATAATAACATAGAATATCATAAGAATATAATAGTTAAACAAAAGCTGAAGAGGTTAGGACCTTAGCATATACTATCAACAGTTACTTGTCACTAACTATTGCCTAGATTGGTGCAGCATAGTGTTAGACTACCATGCACAGTCAACTGGGTATTGATATTAAAGAGGCATTAATGTGCAATGAGAGAAAGACGATATTTAAACCTTGGTTAGATTACTAAAAAAAAAGATCTAAAGGATATTTCACCTCTCCCATAGGTAAAACTTTATTTAACTTAGACAAAGGCAAAGTTTTTTAAGTGGGACATCATTTACCAAAAGTAAGTGGAAACAGTACTTTTTTCACTAAGACGTCAAGAATTTTTCCATTTTGTTATGTTATGTGGGTTTTGGTTATTTTTTGTTTGGTTGGTTATTTTGAATTACAAAATTACTGCATTTAAACTATCGATATAAGCAATTTCAGTATGATTCACTAATTTTTTGTTACTTGGAGGCCTGCCCCTCAAAACCTGATACTGTACTTCTTAATAACCATCTGATTGCTTTCTGAGAATATTTACTAGTGACATGGAATAAGAATACTCACAGCTATCTGTTGCTTAATCAGTGACTATCTTTTGTATCCGTGATACATAGTTGTTTATAGTCTATTTGGACAAGTTATTGATTTCTATATTTGAAGCTGTCTGGAAAGGCTGCTGACAGTGTTCAAGCTTCTTTCAGTGCATTGTAGGGTATTTAAAGTCTCTTGAAGTCACATATTCTAGAATTTAGAGAAAAGAAAAAAAGACTGAAATAAAAGGGATACCAGAAAGTAATTAATATATTTAATAATGCAAAACCCTGTAGCCAAAAGGGAAACTATTTGACCTGTTACTTCCTTATGAACTTTGGACTCAAATTGCTTCAGTACAACTTTTGATTTGTCCCAGCAGTTTTACTAACTTCATTGACAGTGTTTCTGTTTACAAGAGACATTTAAGTGCTCTTCTAGATCCCAGTTTTCTATGGTATGTCATTCTTTAGAGACATGTCATTCAGGGGTATCTTAAAAGACTGACCAAAATGAAACCCGAGTCTTTAGCTGTGCAACTAAGTGAATTTACAGAAGAGAAACCGTCTATCTCCTTCCTTGTCTTGGTTAGACATATCCTGCAGAAAAATCTCGCTGTTAATAGTACTAAACTAGTTACACTTTCTTTGGACTGAGTAGTGTGAATTATGCTGAAGAGTTACAGCTTTAAACTCCTGCATAGACAAAAGGTGAACTGAAAAGTGCTATAATTCAAGCAAAATATACAACGGTGTCTCCTGGTTTGAATCTATGTGTATTGTGCTATCCATGGTGCAATATAAAGATTGCACATTGAAGTACTCAAAGTCTCACTAAGCTTTATTATTTTCAGCCACATAAATCCAAACCTTTAAGTAATAATGATATCAAAATTCATTCTTATGTGTAGTGGCTGTTAATTTCTTCTGTGGTCTCAGACACAGCTTCCCTGCTGACATGCACCTTTCCATGAGAATGTTTTGCTTAGGCACTTTTTTCTAAACTAGAATTTACTGTATTGATTTCTGGGAGAACTATGCAGAGATCAAATGTAGCTTGCAAAAAACCCCACCAAAAACACAAATATCACACACAAAAAAATAAAACTGGAACTCCAAACCACATATTGTAAGTGGTTACATAAGGTAACTGGAAACTAGGCAAGGTAACATGGCAATTGTGATTATGCCATGGAAAGAAAGTGTGAAAATGAAGCTGGTTTTAAACATTATTTCATAACAGAAAAATAGCAGACTAAAACTGCAATGTCATTATGTGACCTGTTTAGCCTTCAAGCCCTTATAAAAATCAAACTTGATATCACATAATACATTCCACGTGTGAAAGAAAAGAACACTCAGCCCACAAACATACACTGTGAAAATAAGGAGATTAAACTACAAATCTCAATGGTTCTGTCAACTTAAGTTCTGAAACACCACTCACAATTAAAATGCAAGTTGAATTTGCAAAGGTAATCAAATTAGAAAGATGAGAATTAATTAAGTTCTGGCAATGAGAAATAATTTTCTCACAATAAGCTGGGCTAGACTTTATCAAACGCCACAGTGACATTGGTAGCATTGATCTTGTTGCCCAACTAACTTATTAAATGTTAGTTTTAAAGAAGAAAACTTAAAGGATCAAAAGAGTTGAAAATATTAAGAGAGGGAATTACCCGAATATTGAGGGAACTTATGCATGTCAAGTTCTAAGAATTGTTAAATATTCTAGTGACATTTTAGTTTTAGAGTTGTAAAGACTTATTTCTATCTTCCAAAGTGTTATCAGTACTCATCCCCTTCACAGAGATATCAAATACCTCTATCGGTCCGTTAGTTTTTATTCTGCCAGCATGAAGAAATTAACTTCCCCCCTCTTTTAAATGCTTCCCTCCATCCAAAATACTGCTGCCTCCATTTTCTGTCAATATTTTCCTCATGATTTCCTTCTTACTACTCCTTTTTTCCTTCCCATTTCTTTTAAATCAGAAGCCTTTCCTCCTCATCTCATGCAGTGAAAAGATACTGTTGGTATCTTTTTTCTATCTTACCTTGAAGTTTCCACAGTTCTGAAAAAAAACTCTTCCCCTTGACACACCATTTAGACACTTTTAATTCTCTCTTGTCATGTTTCTGTCTCGTCTGACTAGGTCACTCTTGGTTTCAGGACGTTTCCATCTTAACATCCCAGAAAGTTCAATTCTCACTAGTCTGATGCCTTTTCCCACACTTCAACTGAAGTTAAAAGCAGATTCACATTACATTTTTTACCCTACCTTTACAGTGATGATTTTCAATGCAAAATATTGCAGATTTTTTTTCAACCTCAAGGTTCTTTAATTAAATTAATGGCACTGATATGATGAAATCTATGGATCAGGAAATACATATTGAGACAATTCCTGTGCTATCTGTTCTGGCTAGGATCTTTTATATTCATCCAGTGCTGAGTGTCAATGTACAAAGCACACATCTGAGATATTTTCATCTGAAATTATCTATGAGCACACTTGCAACTTTGCCTGTTTTGGTGCTTTGACACTACTTTGCTGATATACTCAGTAGTGTTTTTCAAGATAGACCAACTCTAATGCTTAATTAAAAAGAGAAGGTGTCTAATTGAGTTTTTAGTCTCCTTACATTCAGATTTCATTGCCAGGGACAGAAAAAAATTACTTGAATTTTGAAATAAATCTAAGACAAAGAAAGAGATGTGTTAGTGGGAAACGTAAAACAGTGGACTTCTTCACTAAGGACACAGCACAGGAGGAGGCCACTACTGAGTGAATCTCTGTAAACTGTTGTGCAGGAGGTGGATCGTAATTACATTAAATAATCAAGTGTTTTGTAATTAAGATATTAAATATTTTAATAGAAAATGGTACAGCAGTAACTGACTGAATTAGTAATGGTTTCTAAAAATATAAGCACTTCTATCGACAATATCTTTCAAAACTCTTAATGAATCTTAATTAATTAGGTATATTCATCTATTATTATTATAGTTTTTCAAAGATATTTAGGATCTTTTAAAATAAATTGAAAAAAACACCAAACTCCTTTCATCTCTGGACAAACAAGATGATTTTTTTTTCCTAACTCATGAGGCTGTAACAGACCTAATGCACAGACCAGAAATTTAGTAGAAACTTGAGGTCAGAGATCTAAAAGAAGACAATTTATTTCACTCAAGGAAACAAAGGTCGTTAGTTTTGGTTTTTTATCCGTCATCTTTATTTTGATAAGAAATTAGGTCAAGATGTACATGAGAGGCCTTATTCTTTTCCTTTCAATCATGACTTTCCTCCTCAATAAATGATGAATACAATCCAGTTATTAGGAAAGAAAAATAAATACAACAAGAAAAAAGCAACAACTACTTTATAAATTCCCTAAATGAACAGAATTTCTCTGTAATCTATTTTATCACACATGGTTATGTACTAATTTCAAAATATGTCCTAAACAAACAGCAACAGTACACAATCTGAGAATGTTTGGAATCTCTGAATGATTCTTTGAGTGTTACATTTATAAATTCATGAAAGTATGTCCCTGCAGTGATGATCAAAATATTATTTCTGAATTCTAAGAAATTGCTATGACATTATCATTTACATTTCTTAAAAGAATTAGTTGAAAAGCCACAAATAATCTGCTAAAATATTCTCTGGTGACTTGTGAGAACACCTCCACAGACTTATTTAATGATACATAGGTTGAGATTTTTGAAGAATGGATGCATGAAGAGACAAGATGGATCTTAACATAAGCCATGTAGCCAGTCATCTGTGGCAACAAAATAGTCTTACACTGATGCTTTGCTCATTCTGTATCCCTGGAAACCCAGAATTATTGCAACTTCTGCAGCCACTAAAAGAGAAGTCTATCTGATGATGGCCATTCCTGGATGGAGATGATAATTTATAACATTAATACTAGCTATGTCCATCCTATCAGCAGCTGCAGAAACAGGGATTCCCATCCCTCTCCATTCTTCTCCCATGATTTTATGTGAATAAGGTAATAACACTCTGCCATATCACCCCAGAGCAATGAGGTTCAATTTTGGCCACATTGTCAAGCAGTCTTCATTCTCCTCATCCCTGCAGCACTCATCTCTGCTTTTGTACAAATTTAACTGAAACAGAACACTAAAGCCTTCATCTCTTAATTCTGTTTCCTTCTTTATAATTGCTTGTCATAATTGCTAGCACAACAACTACTGTTTCTTGCAATAGTACCAGAGAAAAGAAGCAAGAAGAGGAAAATTCACTCTAAATAAGGTTTCTGAATTTCAATAAACTCTACTTGCTTTATAACCTGGAGAAGCAATCCTCTCCAGGGCAAGCTTACATTCTGATTACAAAGCTTTAAGGACTTTGTGTATCAGAAAATTCACCATGAAAACTGACATTGATAGAAACATTTACTATTTATCGCTGAAAGGGAACTTACTAATAGCACTGTAACAATGCAATAAATACTGTGTTCTGTATTTGATGAAGAAAATTATAAAATAACATGTTAAAAGTTAGATCCTCAAATTGATTTTGTTCTTACTCTCGGAATACCTTTATATTATATAAAAAAAAAAAAATAAAAAATGTTTCCATTGAATCATTTTCGTAGTTTCCATGTGGAGAGTAAAATCCTGATCAGCAAGAACAACTTTGATTTGGAATAGACATGACACCTTGTAAGGGAGAAGACGTTGAAAACAATAATCAGCATAAGGAAAATAGCTTTGGAGGGGAGAAATAAAAAAATCAAACCTATTATTGTTGCAATACAAGAATAAAAGATGAACTTTTCTAAATGTGATATTGCTTACACATAATTTGTGTGTGAGATCAAGATGTCAGAACAGTCATGAGTAAATGGCTAGTGTCTTGTGTCAAGAATGGGAAGATGAGATGAAAAAGGTTTTAACACAGCTTGTTCTTAAAGATTAAAGAAAAATTCCACAGGTCTCTCCCGCATATTTACAATATATCCCTTGATTTTAAGGTAATTTGAAAAATCTCCAGCCCATTGAAACTTTCTTATGCTGATATATGTTATTAAAAAATGATGTAAAGCAAGAAGCACAGGAAGGGTTTAACCACAGTAAACATAATTCTTCGAGTCAATTCTAATTTTAGAATCATTAAAAATGTTACCATTCTCAGATATTTCAGGTTAATGATGCTGAATTATTTGCTTATTGGGATTTGCTGGTATTTACCATTATGAAAAATGTTGTGCTTTGTTTATTTATTTTGTGTAAATTGTACAACACAATTCATTCTGATACATATGAAGATTTATCAAAATTAATATAGTCTGGAAAAATAGCCTTCATGCTAGAGTAGCAGATTAGGTGTATCAGAGAAAAAAAGAAATGCTTCTTTTTTGCTTTCATGGTAAAATCATATATAGCATACTTGTTAAAAAAAAAATGCCTTTAACTTCCATTTGTGTATACTCTATGCACTTAAAATGTTTACAAAACAATGATCCTTAACACTTAAAATGTTTGCAAAATAATGATCCTCAACACTTTAAATGTTTGCAAAACAATGATCCTTACCCTAGTAAAATTGTTCTGTGTAGCAAGGCAGTCAATAGAGTTAAAAGTTGAAAAATCAGTTAATAATAAAATAGAAAATTTTATTTAGCCCAAGCCAAGGGACTACCACAGCTTGTAAAACAAAGCCTTCAAAAGCTTGCAAAACCACATCAACACCATCTACATTACATGCCAGCAAACCACAGGACAGTTTTTTAAGTTATACAATCACATTTTCTACAGAAACTCCCTTTCTTCAAGTGGATAGATAATACACTTAAAAGGAAAGGATAAATTAAGTTTAAATGATCTTGTTCTTCAACACTGGTCATTCAGTCCCTATATAAAGAGTAGGTTTTTTTCTTTTTATTCATTTTTTTTACAGAGTGTCTGTAGCATTTCCTCTGCAGCAGACACAAAAAATGTGCCATTTCTTAGAGACAGTATTTATGCGTCATCTTCTTGTCTTAGACCCTCTGCATCCTACAGCTTTGACAAATAAAGGCACTTGTGCTTAACTGAATTAAGGGTGCAATTGAAATTGCTTTGAATTCTGAGTTTCTAACTGTGCAGCTTAAACAGTCTCTTGTATTAGCATGCCAAATAATACATAAACCAGGCTATCTGGATGTAAAGTGTTCTGCGGGAGACAAATGTATTCTGATAATGAGGAAAAATCAAACTGATTAATAAGACACAGTTTAGTCCTGCATAGCTCAAACGACACCCTAGAGACCCATTATGGTCTGGCCTGCTGCCTTTTCCCTGAAAGAGATGAGGAATACCTGTTTACTTAGTAGTTACTCATAGCCTGGCAACACCCATATGCTGCTGCTTCTGCTGAGGGGATGGATGAGTGGCTAGTGCAGTTCTCTGAGACAGTGGCTGTATCACACAACTTCTGCAGCATCCTGACATTTCCTCCACTTGCATCTCTTTCCTGTTTGTACAAAAGAGAGGTATGCAGTCTGCTGTTAATGCCTAGGAAATAGAAGATAGCAAGTGCTCATGCTAGATGGGTAGATGCAAAAAATGAAGGAAACGGTGATGGGAGCACAAATCCAGCCACTACAATTGCTGAATTTGGAGTGCACTAATCTGTGGCTATTCAGATCTTATATAACTGAGAGATAGTAGCACATACTAACATACAAACACACATAAGGATCATTATCATAGTGCCTGAGGAAGGGTCACCAATATGTTTAAAGCAAAGTAGTACAAACATTATAAACCTGAAGCCATTAAATGCTTGCTTATCAACTTGGAGTACAATTTAGACCTAAATAACTATATTGAGTTGGGAGGTTTAAGTAGTTCTTGACTGGCTATTGCAAAGCTCTGCAAATTCAAAGAAAAGTATGAATATATGTGTCTTTCTCACAGATCAAATACTGAAGGTTTTTTGAGAATGTGTTTCTTTCCCTTCTAGCTCTTTTTTTACCAGTGTAAACAGCTACTGAAACTTTCATTAATAAAATTTTGGAGGATCTTTGCTTCCTACATCCTACATTTTTTTTTCCTTAAAAAATGGTGGTTTATATCTCAAGAAAGACTATACAGTAGTATTTATTTTTAGTTTTTGGTATTGTGAAGAAAGCATGTAAAATATTTGTGAAAGTAAGCAAGACATTTATTCTGAGCTACAACAAATATTTCATACAATGCATGGCACAGGGGCTGGGGTTTTTTTCATACATTTGCAGCAAAAGGAAAGGTAGGTGTGGTAAGATGGTGATAACTTGTCATGTTATAATCTGTTTCAGTTTAGATTTAGACAAGGGATTTAGTCTGTTCAGTCATAAAATGGACTAGAACTTTCACTTTCTGAGAAAGGGAATAACCATTGAGCTAGCTAATGTATATGTAACCATGACACTGCCCTAACACATATTTCAGTGTGAAGTATGTTACTAGTCTGTTCTAAACTTACACATTTTTGGAGATGGGAGGGAATGGTGGAAATTGCAACACACAGAAAATCCACAATAAAAATACTTAAGAGGCAAATTTGCTATATATAAAATGTTGCTCACATACCATCATTTGGTGTTTCACTGTGAAACAAACTTCACAGTACAATAGTTGAATGCTTTTCTCTATGCAATTTCAAAACTGTATACAGGTAGGAATCTTCTTATATTAAAAACTCAACTGGGAATGATATGGCTGATTTTTCAGCTGAAATATCAATGCATAAATATTACACTAAATGTGTGAAATGGGTAAAGTTTTCCTGTGTGTTTAAGATGAAACTGAATGATTAAATAGTATCCTGCCTCAGATAAAAGAGTTATGCTGCAGAACTTTATAGAATATTCTCTAGTGAATAACGCATCTACATATTGTTCCTTTAATATAAAAGAGACATGCTCAGTAACCTGCAAAATACATCTTACAATAATTGAAAATCTACAGAGTATCATTAGTACTAAATAAATAGACTTTGAGCATTGACATGATTATCCTCAAGTGACCTTTCAAACCAAGAAGAAGAATTTGATTTGTTTTTCCCCTCTGTATTAATAAATTCTGTAAAAGTGCTAGGCAGTTCCACTTATCTTTACCAACTACATAAGACAGTACATAAACTGTTGCAGCAAGTATAGTTCAAAACAGATTTGAAGCAAAAACCTACAGCTGAAATTAGACTTCAGAGTTCTTTTCCACCTTATAATATATTCTGTGTAGAAAGAATTTGGTTTAGGCTGATTGAATGCCCTATTACCAATTTACACTGCAGATATATTTTCCAACTGAGTCTGCAGAAACATTGCGTGCTGTTGAATGCAAAGCAGTGTTATAGGCTCAAAGAAATTTAAATTAGAATATAATATCACAGATACAGAAAATGTTTAATTTCCCATTTAAAAAATACATTTCTGTCCAGTTTTCAGCTCACTGGTCTTCATTAGTTGAATCAAATTCATAGAAAAATCAAGCCCATTACCCACCTCTGATAGCCTCAAACATCTATTAACTATCACAGTTCCACTGATTACTGTAGTCTGGAGGAGTACTTGGAGGATGTGAAGAAAATGAAAGATAAACTCTGCTGTTTTTCCTGTGGAATCCATGTTTAACAGAGAGAAAAATATAGGCTGTAATCTCCCAGTTCTGACCAAAACAAGTTGTTCAGATTAAGTGATTAGTTATTGTTTCCCAGGACACACACAACTCTTTCCACATTACAGATGCTAATCAATCAACCCTTTGGAAAAAATGTCTTCAAACATCTTAATGATTGTACTAAGTCTGGTTTAGGTAATAGGTAGGCAATTATGAACAACCGTTACGTAGCATGTAGTCCAACAAAAAAAATATACTGCATACTCCATGAATAAGATATACTTTGATTACCCTGAAAAGAACACATATCAATTGAAATCAATTGCTTCTTAGAATATTTGGAAAAAAAAATCCCAAGCAATCTTGAGAAAAATAAAATCAAGCTAGTCATAAAAAACTTCTTCTGACAAAGTATCATCAAAGCTGACTTAAAATATTGGTATTCAGGTAATCTGTAGTTTATTTTTTGTAAAAGTTGAAGATAATTTAAGTAAGAAGTATTTTAAGCAATATTTTAAAACATTCCTATATTTAAAATATTCCTACACATAAAGCTCCTGAATGTTAAGAAAAAGCTCAAATATTTTTCCTTGGTATGTTTAAGTACGTAGGAATTCATCCTGTTGTAAATATGTGTCCATGTTTTTGTTGAGTGCTATGTGCTATCTTATCATATGTGAGCTGTAAAATTAGTGTATTGCATAAAGAAAATAAAAGTCACTTGGAGTGAATGTGAACAGATTCTACTACATATCCATTTGAATAATTTGTGCAATCTATGAGTAACCTGCATACTTTTTTTTTTAAACACATGTAACTAGTAGTTAGTGATGAGTGGCTTCAGCAAAGAAACTTCATTCTTTTATTTCTGAAGCTAATGACAGAAAATTAATTATTTTCCAAAATTGTTTTTTGTGTGATATGAAGATTTCTGTTATTGTGATTTCCTGAGGAAAACATTTAGAGCAAAAAATTACAGGTGTAATCAACTAGAGCTGTTGAAGCAACTGATTTGAACTAAAGGAACCAGAGCTTATAATGTTCATCTGTATAATATGTCTGTAAAGACATCTAAGATACTTAGTGTATATTACTCCTTTAAGAGAGGGACAATATTAGCCTTTTCCATTGCTTCTATTTTATGAAATGTCAATTGGATTTGTCTTTTTCATTTAAGTATGTAAGAAAAGTACATATGCACTACAACACAATAGGAGAGAGAAAGTAATTCTAAATATAAAATCAAAATATTTCTCAAAAGGGTGTACTCTTCAGTGTCAATAATACAACATATTTCTAAATTGGTTTCAATTTTATGAGATATCATTCCAAAACACGGCAAAAGAGAGAGTATCATTACTTTCTATGTCAGACTTGATAACAACAAAACCCATTCTTACTTAAAGTGTTCAAGAAAGGTCAATGCAAGCATAAGTAAAGATGTTGATAAACTGAAAGGGTTCTATGACCTTTTATCTTTCCCTTTATTTGTTGGAAAATAGGTATTTGTACAGATTAATCAGAAGAGATAATGGTTATATCAACATGTAAGTAAGTTTCGTTAGGAAGAAAAATTAATTTAAATTAATAGAAAACAACAAAAAAACATGTCACAAATACTGTTAAAATATTTTCCATGATTAGGTGCTTATATATAGAAATTAATGTATCTTACAAATATTTTCACCTTCCAAGTTTCCTTTGCACTGAGTTAAAATTATCTAACGGAACTAGCCAATAGAATTCAAACTTTATACTTAGCTAGTAACTCCAACAGCAATTTAAGGTTCCTGTATGAAATGTGTGCTTTTATAGGCACTGAGAGAGAGTAGAAATTTGGTTTTTTAGGAAACAAAAGAAAAATAAAATCCAAATCATTGTGTTTCCAAATTCTTTCCTAATGTATCTCAGGAGTTTGTCCACTTGTCTCACTCCATTATGCTTCATTTTCTAGAAAAACAAAACAAAACAAAACATAATCATGATATAAGTAATACATATGAACTTTAAAGTATAAATGACTAGATAAGAAAAACCTTGAGCTTTCAATGAAAATTAACAACTCCAGGAGCTGCTATCTAGGAAAATCACCACATTTTCAATTAAATCAGGAGAGTTCACAACATTCTACTTTGTTCAGAACAAGGAAAAGAGCTCTCAAAGGAGGCATTTACTTAGCCCAATTTGTCACTTAAAAATAATTCCTAATCCAATCAACACACAAATTATTGCCTGATGAATCACATTATGCCTTAGCCAACTTAGACACTGGCAGAAAGCCGTTTCCAGAAGACGGGTACGTTTCGTCACATCACATCCTGTTCTCACATTACCATCTTTTACAATGTGAAGGATAAGAATATCAGCCTGGATAAGTCTCGGTAAGGCAGAGGAGAGACAGGGTTTCTTCCAGTAAGATAATGTAGGCAATTGGCCATTAATTGCTGCACAGAGAAACAGTACAAACAATGTCTTCAAGGAAGATGCCAAAATTTTAATGGAGACATAAGACATATAGATCATTATCAAATATTACAGATTTCCTTATATATCCCCTGTGGTGCATATGCATGGCAGTGGGATAAGCATAAAAACAGATTATGAAAACAAAACATCACCTTCACTGTCCTACTTTGCCTTTTATCCTAAGAGAAACACTATTTTGTTTTCCCAATGTGTTATAATTCTGCATTTAAGGATCTTTTTTTCATATAGATGTTGATGTAATCCTCATTTTCCAGTTGAGAAATGTCAGCAGAGATGTAAATTGATTTAGTTAAAAGAAGAACAGAGCAGAACATCCTAAGCAATAGTACTCATGTTTTCTGATTTTGGTTTTTTATGACTGACATATACACTACCATCAGCAATGAATTTCTCACTTTACCCATTCGTCTACTTTCTTCCTGTAAATTAACTTTTTTTTTTTTAAGGTAGTCTCACAAGTGACAAGGTTTAACTACGGTCCATAGTGTTGTAGAAAATTTATTTCATTTATTGAGAAGTTCAGTATATGTTAGGCCTTTAGTTTAATGACATCTAAAGGCATCATCTTGGTTTCCTTTTGGATGACATGGGAACTAGCAGCCCTGCTATCCTGATTTCAAGGCAGTTCATTGAAATGTTCAAAATATCTGTGTAAATATTTAAACTAATCTGACTGGTTTTCTCTGGAATTAATTATGGAGCACTCCCAGGAACTGTGCATCTGGAAAATGTATTATTGCATATACCTCATGCTACTGGAAGTACTGGGCAATTGGAATTGTTTTTTACCTAGTGAGGCTGTCAGTCTCAGTTTACATTATACACAAGAGCCTGCTGGAGATTTAAGTGTGATTATCATTCCAAATACATTATTATCTAATTGTCCAAATATAATATTAATTAGAAGAGTTAGTGATTGTCATTCAAGATTTCTATTTTTGACAAAGGGTGTGTATCTTCTTTGCTTATAGTTTTACATTCTGTCCTGTGTGAACAGATTCTATCAGCAGAGCGAGACAGCTGGCTTGCTTCTTGAAGATGTTTCTACAGTACAGGGTGCTGTTGTGAATCATGAATACAACCTGAGCATCGATAAACTATATGGTCTCAAAGGTTTTCTGAAGGACTAATTGCAGAAAATTATACTTAAGAGCAGTGTGTTGGGAAGCTGTGTGTATCGCACATGAGAAGGCAAGAATGCAATACGAGTAATAATGATAAGTTTTGACTTCCGGAGGAGCGCTGACTTCTCTTGGGATCCAAGTATTGATATAGAAATTGAGGCAGTCTGTATTTTGTCAAGCCTACCGTCTGTATGAGGACAGATGGTGTCAGCATTCTTTATGAATAGGTAACTATTGACAAATAATTTGTGCTATGAAAAAACGTAGTTTTACATTTCTATCTTTTCCACAAGCCATGTTGTGAAAATATCTTCTGATTATTTGGGCAAGAGGGCAGCAATGTGCTACACTGTTTGCTACCAGAGCACTTTCTTTTGAGTGCCTATATTCTTGGGAATAAATTCCCTAATCCTATAAAACATTATGACACAATTAAAATAAACTCACATGATAATACAGTAAGGTTTTTGTGCTTTAAAGATTCATTAGTATTCTGGCTTTTTTCAACAATCCTCAATTAAAGAAGAATTCAGATTTTGATTTCATGAAACAGGACCACTTATGAGCTAAAGAAGTACTATCACTGTCTCAGAACATTATGGATGTGATTGACATATGCTGTCACTGAACTGAAGTTGTTATTTTGCTAGTATAAAGACCATTCTAGTACCTATTAACAAATTGGATTTTTCTTTTTTGTAACTCATTTGCCAGATCACTTGCAAATCTTTATTGTATAGCTAATTTTCCTCTTCTCATTTAGTCTTATTATATTTTAGGAGATGATGTAGCATCTCCCTGAGTGTAAAGTAAATTGTAGACATGACACCACTTAACATTACTTGTTAATGTAACTTCACAAAGATAATTTAAAACAGTATTTGTCCAAAGTGACATTGTGTCACTTAAGCAAATACTTCCAGTGCAGGTTTTCTCTGAAAAAAAACCATGTGTTTTCTCTCCAATTTGGACCACATGAAAAAATGTGGCTATTTTCATTCTATGAATAACTATTATAACTAATAATATTTTGAAAAGGCAGCAGTTATGTGTGGCAATGAAAGTGAAATTGGATCAATAGTTAGCCGTTTCAATCAGACAGTGATGCAGATCTGACTACACCATCACAAAAAATTTTCATTAGGAAATTTGACATGGAAAAAATTGTTTAACTTTTTGTCTCTGTAAAAATTCAGGTTTTGATGGCCCTTTTGTTATGAAAGTCTATTAACAGACTTTGCACACAGATAATGACAAAATTGGAATGTCAAGTTGTGTTACACACTTCAGGTAATATTTAAAGGTAAAAACTTAGTTAAATGGAAGGAATAGTATTTTTTTATTTTAGGAAGTAGATTTAACTGTCTCATATAATTTTCACATTTTTACTAAGAATTTCAGATCATGTTTGTCCTGCTAAAACTACCTGATTTATCTTTTTCCTAAATCAGAAACATCATTTTCTTCTTATAGTCTATAAAATTTATCACTTCAAAATCCAGCATCCTGGAATAGTCTGTGATCTGGGCCAAAACAGATTTTGATGGATTTCTCAGACTTCCTGTGCCATTTTGTACACCAATTGCTCAAGTTTATCCATAACTCAGTTCCCCAGGTTTCCATTATTTCCTGCTTGGTCTTCCCAGTCAAATTACAAATGAACCATATATACTAATTCATGAACACAGAAAATCACTATAAAGTTCTGCTCACATTTGTGTGAAGAAACAAGTTTCTTAGCTACCAAGTCCCTTCAGCATTGCATAGCACAGAAAGGTTTGGCTTGTTCCATCTACAGTCCTTTAAGTTGACAAAGAACGTACTACATGAGCACTAGGATACAACACAAATCGAATCTAAATGTGCAAACAGAACTTTTGCACTTAATTACTATCAATTAATTTTACACTTAAGTACTCAAACCTCTTGTTCTTTGCTTTATCATAGTTATTCAGTATGATTAATCTGGTTGCGTACAGTATGCGTTCTTAAATGTTTGACTGAGATTTTTGCCTCACAAATGAGCCTATGGTCATAGTATTTACCATAAATTACATTAATCTGTTGATTGTTACTGAATCAGGCAGAGAGGTTGTTTTGTGAGCAGACTTGCTACCTGTGACATTTTAAAGTTATGTCAAGGACATCTCAGCACAAATAGACATTTCTTTTATGTAGGTATAAATCTATCATGTTCCATAAAATTTAAAGCAGATCATGTTTTCTTCTCCATACATACCAAGATGTACGGTATTACCGATTTACATTACCATTTGTATTAAATAGTCACCCTTAGTATGTTAGGAGGATATTATGAAGTTACTGTTATGTTTTTTCTACTTCCAATCAGTTAGAATGAGAAGTATTTTATGGGATTTATTGCTGTTGTAATACACATAGGAACTTCTGGAACTGAACCTACCTGAATACTTAGAGTGAAAAAGCATTAGAAGAAGAAAAGTATCACAAATCTTCAAGTCATCACAAAGCACAGAAATGTAACATCCCACTTCTGCTAGACTTCTGTTATTTTTCATGACATCTGAATGATCTGTCTATGGAGTAAGTTATACTGTACTGGGCATATAGTTAATACTTTATATTTCTCTCATCATTTTGTATTCTTGCCATATGTGAAGTCCATTGGGGTGCAGTAATACACAGACATTGAAAAAAGGAATCTCTGTGGTCTTGTTTGCCTATTCTATTATCACCTTACACATCACTGTGTTTCCCATTTATATTTTGTTTCTTTTCTGCTTTGTTCTCATTTCCTGTTTGTTGGCTTCTAATGTACTTTGTTCAACTGTGCTGTTGTGAAACTTCAAAATATTTGTAAAGACCAGTTGAAAGGAAAACAGATGTTCAAAACCTCACTCATAAACAGACAAATTAAGACAGTGTTCAAGATTGTTTCTCTATAGTATTTTCCTTTGAGGCATTTTCTTTGCTTTGTAAACACTAGATCAATTATGAGGGTGAAGTATCACAAACTCTCATGCAAGCATCCAATAAAGACACAGTATATTCATCGAGACAAAATTCATCAAAATGTTTTCTTTGATGAAACCCCTGGAGAAACATCGAAGATATCGAATGTGCAAGAAAATAACACCAAAGACTCAAATATGTAAAAAGATTGTGGTGGAAATGCTAATTACGAAGAGTTATAGGATGCTTGTTTCAGTACTTTAGCCAAATTGCAATTAGAGTTTTATGCCAGCTAAATCCATTGGTTGCACAAACAAAAACCACAACAAATAAAATTTATTTACAACTACAGTTTAAAACTTTAAAAGAAAGTGTGAACAGTTTGTTTCCCCTCTACTTTTAAACTGAACACTGAATTAGCTGTATGTTATTGAAAATAAGCCTCAGTCTTTGCCAGTGGAAAATGACAGATGCTTTAGAAGATGAAACACAGCCCTTCAGCTCACTGTAAATAAACAACACAAAAATTTTTTTCTCTTCTTCTTTGGTATGTACTTACTGATGTTTAGATTATTCAACACTATTGATTTATTGAAATAAAAGAAAAAAAATCTCAAAATCATGCCCTTACTGCCCATGCAAATTCTTTTATTGCAGGCATCTCACACCTGTGCAATTGCACATTTCACTTTAGCTCTTCCAAAAGTAAATGGGACTTTTTTATTTGGAAGGATACTTGTTTCAAAGTAGAAAACTGTTAGCTCTCAGCTGAACTGAGAATTAGAAATGTAATACTAAAAGGCTAACTTTATAACTTGGCTGAAATTGAAGTTCATATTAGTGAATATACTAATTTTTTAAATCTCCTTGATATTGTATTTACTTTCTTTCTCATTCCATTTTAAAACCTGATACTTACTCTGCTTCAGCATGTTTTTCCGACGTCTTCTGTTTGAAGGAAGGAGATAAACATGGCTCCAAATTCCTCAAAGTATTGCCCAAGTGGTTTTACTTAAAAATAAATGAAACCACTGGGAAACATATATGCACAATTACAACTAGCAGTCCAGCTTAAATTGCAAAAATTTCCATCTGTCCACTCTCCAATAACGCTGCTAGCTTACACACCTTGTGATTTTGCCTAGGACCTCCTTAAATTCAGTGCAGTCACAGCTGTGTGGTGAACCCTCTTCAGTTTACTAATCTACTTCACTGTGGGGACTTAGGAGAGTTGTACTGACACAATCTGGTGATGAAAATGCATGGCTGTGGTGCACAAGCAGACATTGCAATTGAAACAAATGGTTGTGACATTCTGTCCTAAAATAGAATAACTAAATAATACCTAACCTACTGTGAGATGTTAGGCATTAGTTGTCTTATATCTCACAGCAATCTCCCACAAAATTACTGCAACAAGCTCACTCACTGTGAGGAGTATCCAGATCCATGAATCACCAGAACTGAAAAGGAATTGGAGAAGGTGGAGGATAAAGGAAATTCCATCTTAACTGTCTCCTTTTTTTTCAGCTGTTAGATATATCTTTCCACAGTAAAAGAGTTTCAATGGACTATTTTATCAACATTAGGTTCTTTGAAAAATGATAAAAAAAACCAGGCAAATAAGTAGGAATCAATCATTTATAGACCATGACAGAGGAGCTTGCCTACCTACTTCCCTCTGTTGTTTATTATCTAATATCTGAAGTATGGCCCTGGGGGAACAGCATAGACTAGGATTTATTAATACTCCCTCTTACATTTCTGTTAGGTAATCATTTAGATTACAAAAATGATGGAAGCAGACAAATAGTTCATTTTTTCCTTAAGGTAACTTAATTCTTTTGTCTTTGAACTCCCATGGGAAAATTTTCTCTTGGCTATAATGGGAAACGAGGAACAAATCCATGATGATACTCTGATATTAATTCCTTGACACACTAAACACTGACACATAAAGACCAAAAAAAATAATAAAATTTTATTTAAAGCAAGAAAACAGGTAAGAAATCATATATTCTTTATCTCAATAGTAAACAAAAGTAAATAAAATAATCAGCTTAAGTTAAAGAAAAATCTCACTACACCAATAAAAAGAATGCCTTCAAATAAACTAGCAATGTATTGTCTATATCAAATGATAAGAAAATTATTCAATCAGAATACAAGCTATTATCTTGAACCAAGAAAAGAAACCATGAGCTATTGCCCAACACTTGTCTGTGCCTACACCTACCCCAACCCCAACTGGAGCCAATTCTGCATCATGGCTGACTGCAATAATGAAACTGTGACAAGTGCAGTTATGTGGCACAAAAGTCAGGGAGTGGAAGATAGGCATTTTTTTAAATAAATTGTATAAAGTTAACCAGTTTCCCTGTATGTGTAAATGTAACATGCTTAGTGTGGGTAGATAAAAAAAAAAAAAAAAAGGTTTATGAGCTATTTTACTTAATAGCATAATGTTTCTCGTGAGTAAAGTTCCTTAAGTTTTGCACAGTCTATGGAGAGAGTTACGTGCTTTAAAATGGAAGCTCTAGAAATCCTTAGGTTGAAGTGAGCCATGTAAAGTAGGTAAAAGGAAAACTGTAAGCATAAAGCTGTATCAGCTTGTCTGACGGAGATTTTTTCTGAGGCTTAAGTAACTCTATCAAGGATTTGGAAGCTTCTCCTGTAACAGTTCTTTCAAAGAACTGCAGAAGGCTGTTTTCTAGCAAAATAACTGTGAGAAGAAGCAACTAGTACTTCTGTGCTTAGTAGTTAGGATCCTTAAGCAGACATCTTCTCTTGTCTCTGTTAAAATGAATTCAACTCTCCATTCCTCAAAATTGTCTTAGTAGGTAATTTAGCTTGCCCAAAATAAAATTACTTTCCATCTTTGTTTATAGAGTGGTATAGAAAAAACAAAACAAGCAAAACCAAATTCCTTGAGTAAGAAGAAGAGCGATAAAGAATTAATATAAACATATGTAGGTAGGTGTGTTTAGCATCCTGTATCCCAGTACTTATCCACTCAAAAAGAAGTGGGTTTTTTTTCCAGACAAAAATAAATCAAAGATTTGCTTTTTCAATTAACGAACTAATCACTAGAGAATAAACA